>QLOI01003657.1:0-20761 GCA_003313605.1 Tuber umbilicatum | reverse complement strand
ATCTCGTGATACAAGGTGAGTTATATCATTCTCCGCAAACATACTCGCCTCAATTGCAGCTTGAACGGGGGGAAAATGTGTTTCCGATCCGGGAAAGCGGCGCCGAATTCACGAATGCCCCGCGGACGCAATGATGTCGCTGTTTACGCAAATCCTTTGTTGATACTCAGCATATAGACCGTAGTCCTCATTGTAAAAGGTGTGATGTGAACCGTTCTCTCGATAAACCAATTGCCCACAATGGATCAAACACCGCGAGGATATGGGTCGAATCCAAGTAATGGACCACAACCTATTTGTCACCGCCATCAGAAGAAACGGGTGAATAATACAACAACCTTTCCTCTCTACGAGTCGACCTTGTTTGTTGGGTAAGTATGGAAGACTAGCATTCCATAAGTGAGAAACCGCCCACAAAATATTATATTTTAGATGAATGAGGAACATATGTGAAGGTCCTCATGGGTATAGGTAATCTCGGTAACACTATGCCCCTTCTCTTGTTCTAAGCCCATTTACAGCAGGCAAAAAATAAAAATGGCAAGATAGGCGGGTTAGCAGAGGACTATGCGCTGAATTTGATCCTCGCGTCTCGTTGGCGTCTCGCTGGATACCGTATGTGGAAAAAAGACTGGCGTTTGCTCAAAGGGATCAGGGGGAAAAAAGTACCCCAAGGCACCACTTTCGGACCTCCATCTTGAAATATCACTCGATAAATGGATCGTGTCCTGACGCACTGTAGTGTGGGAAGGGATCCGTTGTGGGTTACTCTTTGTTCGTTGTGCAAGTTGAAGGAGGGGGGGTATGTGGGAAGTTTGAGGTGGAGGAGTCGGGTAGTGGGGGCGCTGCGTATGGATGCAGTAGGGTGATTGCTGCGATAATTAGGTGTTACTATAGCGGGCGTTGTTGGTGTATAGTCCTGAGTTTGGGGTCTACAAACACCAGCACACACCATTCCACAGAAAGGGCTTTTGCCTTGAACCTCTCCGCTCCATTTACGCCATCCACCCACTCCAGGTGTCATACACTACACGACAGTGCACGACACATGATATCGACCATCCTACAGAGCAAACTTTACTGTGAAAAAAAAAGGGTAAAAATTATAAAACAGAACCCGTGTGAACTTATTATGCATGCGCCACGAATTCCCTCCTCCAGCCAACTAAAGACACACCGCCCAAGCTACTTCCCCGGCACCACCCCCTCCGCCCTGCCGACCAACCTCTTAACACTCGCCCATTCCTCGTTCCTCGGTGGGTCCATCGCAACTTCGAAAACCGTTACCATACCATCTAGCCCGCCGACTGCAACCCTCTTTCCGTCATGTTCCTCCCAAGCAATCCTGTTCAAACTCTTGGTCAGGTAGGTAGCCCCGACTCTAGAACTCGGCGAGGCTTTAGCGATGGGCACTTCCATGTCCATAGTGATATCCCAAATTTCCAGTTGGCCTGCTCCGTCCACTAGACCGAATACGCCAGGTTTGGTTGGGCTCCAGGCAGCATCGTAAACGACGTCTTCTCTGCTGAATTCCATTATTGGCGCGGCGGCCTGTGGGGTCCCGTTTGCAGTTGCAGTTGTAGCGGCTGGAGGACGAGCTTTCCAGAGTTTAACGCTCCAATCCAGGGAGCTGCTGAGGACCAGGTCGCCCAGGTCCACCGGACCGCGGACGGGGTGGAAGTCCACGGACATGACAGGCCCAGCATGTCCCTTGTATGAAATACGTGGTTCTACGCCCGCCTTCGCGCCGGCTCGGTCGTAGCGGTGGCAAGGGTGTATTGTGCCCTCTTCTGTTCCGACGAGGAAGTAGGTTGGGTCAGAGTGGGGGAATGCCATGCATGTGGGACTAAGATCATCAGTCTTTGAGGGCACGGGAGTGGCTAGTTCCAGTAATTCCTGCGGTTGCGCGAGCATGTCTACCGTCCAGCCGCAGACCACTCCGTCGGTAGAGCAACTTAGGATGTTGTTTGCGTTTTGTGTTCCGATAACTGAAACCGAATACACTGGGTGTGTGTGACCTGAGCCTGTGAGGGGGGTCTTCAATACCGGTTGTGATTTGGCACGGGTATCCCATAGCAGAACCTGACCGCTGTAGGCGCCTCCCACAATTAAGTTGGGATGGAAAGGCGAGAAACGGGCAGTCAGAACATCACTCTGTGTCGCATGTTAAACCTTGACCACACTATAAAGTGAAGAAGAAACAAACCTGAGCATGAAACACGTATTCAGGTCTATCGTGCAAATGCATATTCCAGACCTGAACCAAACCGTCGGGATCATGTGGCGCCGAAGGGTTCTTGGTGTAAGAAGCCAAAAGCAATTCTGGAAACTGTTTCAGAAAATCAGTCATCACAAATTCCCCCAACCCGTCTCGGAGCCAAACACTCATACCTTCGGTGAGTAATTGATATCACTTATCATCCGTTTCTTTGACCACCTCTCATCGTAGAATTGGGCAACTTCCTTAAGTTTCCTTCCAGCTTGTTCCTCATCTTCCCCATTCACACCCAAACCGTAGTCTGCCAATACATCATACTCCATGTCTAAAGCTCTTTCCACAACCTTCGAAGACCTTTCAATAAAGTCGACAAACTCTTCAGAAGCTGTAATTGCTGCCTTCTCCTCGTCCGATAATTCCCTGACAAAAAAACCACCATTGGCAGTTGTCCCATCAGCTTTCTCATCCTGCTCCTCGGAATCTGTAGCTTTCAGCTGCTTAAGCTCTTCCACGATTTCCTGTCGCATCCGTTCCCGTAGCTCCTCATTCGCTTTGCGTGAAACCTTCTCATCATCCTCCCCATCCGCCTCCGTCCAAGCCTCGGAGGTCTGTACCTCCTTGCTATATGTCACAATCTCACGAACGGGTGATGGCGGCTCGTCATATAACACTGTAAGAGGTGCAGTAGAAATGGTTTGTAGCGTGAGGGGTGTGCCGTCGGCAGCCACTCCCGAAGTCATAGTAAGGCCGCTAAGACTAAAGCTACAATCAGAAACATTATCGACAAGGGTAACAATCCTTAGACGTCTCTTACGAATGAATTGTAGGGGAAGGAGCCTCCGAGATTCCACTCTCTGCAACAGATACCACAGAGCCGGGCCTGCTATTGCCTCTGATCCCGCTCGGCCCTGTAGACGAAGGCCGCTCGCCAACCAAAACAGTTACCAGCTCTTCGATGCTCCGCCGGTCACTGTACGACCGAGGATGTGGAGCTGTGAGCTATGTCAGAGCAAGCAGCGAGATACCGTCAGTTAGCTCAGGCCAATTCCGCCAACACTAGTTTTGGGTTATAAAGGGAAAGAGATTAATTCAGTCTCACTAACATCTGGGCTTCGTCTGGAATTTGATAGGGATTGCTGCCGTTCCTGATTTCGACGCTTGATCTCGGCGAGCCTCGCCCTCTTCGCGGCGATCTCGGCTTTTCGTTGCTCCATGGTTGATTGTTCCCTCGGAGCAGCTTTCGACAGAGTTCGGGTTGTATTCGATCGAGCTGTTGAAAAGGAAGGGGCAAAAGGATGGTGGGGATACCAGGAGTTGATGTGGGAGGTGTTTGGCGCGCCGTAGAGGTCCAGAGCGGTGATGGTTCGGGGAAGGGGAACACACAAGGGCCCCAGCAACGATCCCCGGACCTGCAAAATAAAATAAAAATAAAAAAGCGAGCATTAAAATTATCATACCAGCTAACTTAAGCTCAGACTCAAGCATTGTTAAATACCCACAGCGAGGTTAGCCAGAAACCCAAGGGTCAAGTCACAGAATGATCAGACACAATCAGCAGCACCAGTACCGTAATTATATCCTCCTTAAACGCGATTATCAGTAGGAAAATTGAAAATCAGATAATTACTTATCTATCCATTTCATTCCGGAGGAGGCAGAAAAGTTACCTCGTTTTCAACCCTTTTGTGTAAGATACCCGACACCTTCAAGACGTGCTTCCAAATTTCATCCCAACCTTCTTCCCCATCTCGAAAAGTGAGAAGAAAAAAAGAAAGAAAGAGAAAAAGAAAAGCCTCATCCTACTTCACCCTTTGACGTTCGTTCATTCCATTCGAACAACTCCCCCACACACATAGTGGACGACAAAGCAAGCCCGACGAAACCCATCCCACTCCTCAATTGATAAAAAAAAAAAGAAAAGAAAAGAAATACGAGTAAATATCGATAGATATGTTCTCAACGCAGACCACCAACGTGAGTTTCCCCCATCAATCTCATTGACCCTGCCACACTCCCTTCCCCCCTTATGACCACCATCCTCCGTCATCATCAATCAATTTACAACCTCACGAGCCTCTCCCCCCCCCCTTCCCTATATCAATCCTCTCGCTTACCACCGATCACCGAACCCTACCAATGCATCCATCCATTCATTGATATAATCGCACCAGGTAATCCGCTACTCCGCCCTCGGCCTCGGAATCTTCTACGGCTTCACCTACCAGAGGAAACTCACCGCGCAAGCCAAGATCCGCCATGCTGAGAACGAGTACCGCCGCAAAGAGAAGTTGATAATGCAGGCAAAGGCAGAGTGGGCGAGGAAGCATCCCACCGACAAGCCTTCTGGTGGACGTATGTTTTTTTGTTTTTTTTTCATAATGGAGGGAGAGAGGAGAGGCTAATTATATGGATGGGAATAGTTGTCACTGACCCTAACGACTCACGATTCGATCTGGAAGCGTACTTACAGCAGCTTGCGGCGGATGATAAGAAGGCTCATGCTTAGATTGGGAGTGGAGGGGTTGAAAATGTATTGCGGATTGGGAAAACATATTACGGGCTCTTTTTCAATGATAACGATAGAGGGATCAAAATTTTGTCTCCGCGGGACCCTTTTCTCTACATTAATCTTGAATAGAAATAATTGGGGAAATGCGGAAAAGATGGATCAAAGTTAGTTTCTTTTATTCTTCTCTCCGAAGGGGTCCGGAAGAGAATACGAGTGAAGGAGTTCATGTATACGTCCTCGCGCGGTATGGGTTTTTTTAAGGAGGGTTCTGTACCATATTGCTGCGGCTCTCTCTCTTACAGCTTCCTTTATCGCATTTGCCTGGATAATAGTTGATTTCGTCCTTTAGGAGGGTGAGTCCTCGGACTTGCGGCACTTTCGGTAGATCTCATACCATCCGAGTCCGTAAATCTTTTTAACTAAATTTACTAGCATCGATCTTTAGTCCGGTTGTGTCGAGCACCGGTAGTGTATTACTTCCAACGCACCAGTTCCTTCATCTATATACAAGTACAGTATGATACATGCTTTTATGGACCGCGGTACACGCCATAACCACGGTCAAACGGTCATTTGTGCCATCCGCATGATGAAATTCAAAAACACCACAAAGGGTGAACAAAATATCCGTTAATATTCTGCTAGCATTATCTATTAACTTTTGTATCTTCCGGGAGATGAATAAGAGGGATAAAAGGGGAAGGAATCGATAAGCTCTTAAAGAACTCCAGACAGCATAACATCTAGATCTCACTCCTGACCGTCACGGCTCAATACCCTCCCTGGCCCACAACTTAACAGTCCTATCCTGCCCGCTGCTAACGATGAACCTATCATCCCGACTTATGTCCACACTGGTGACATTTCCCGAATGGGCACTGAGATTCTTGACGAGGGCCCAATCGTCGCTGGAAAAGATGTTGACGTTTCCATCAAATCCGCTCGTAGCTAGGTATGTGCCTTCGGTCCGCATGGCTTCTGCGGCCGCCGCGGCTTGCCCTTCGTCTGTCCCGTCCATTGCTACTAAGGAGTCTTGCCTCCCGCTGAAGAAGCGTACGTCGCTAACGAGGCCCTTGTGTGCGCCAATGGTAGCGGTGCAACGCACCATTCTTACGTCCCAGACTTTGACGGTGGCATCCCCGGAGGATGATACGACCCTGTATCCGTCTGGGCTCCAGGCTAGACCTGTTACCTCTCGGATGTGCCCGTCGAGAACCATAATAGTTCGTCCGGTTCTGAGGTCCCATACCCGGCCGATTGAGTCCAGTCCACCACTTGCAATTAACGCGCCGTCGATCTGGAAGGCTACTGTGTACACCTCTCTGCTATGGCCTTCTTGAAGAAGTAATTCTTTTTGTGTGGTCAGATCCCATAATCGCCATGTGGTGTCGTATGACGCAGATGCAAGATAGTTTCCGCTTGGATGATGTTCGACTCGCGCAACTCGTGCCGAATGGCCGGAGAGCGTCGCAATTGGTGTATCCTGGGTCAAGGACCAGAGGTGGACAGCTCCTTCTCCACCGCCAGATGCGAGATTTGCAGAATCCGGGGATAGTGATACTGTGGCTTGGGGGTGCCATGTGATTCCACCAACTCTCTCGGTATGGCCGCGCAGGAGAGATTTATCCTCCAAGTTTGGGGTAGTGAGAAGTCTAATGCTTCCGCTCCAACTTCCAGCTGCAATGATTTCACTGTCAGGTGAGAACCTGGCAATGGAGACCATTCTTTCTCCCGCAATCTGTGACCCAAGAACTTGATATCCCGATAACCTCTCTTTTATAGCCCGGCGGTGTTTGATATGCCTTTGTAATGCAATGCTCGCCTCTGTTTTTTGCCTTGCGGTGCGGGCATGAGCCCTTGGTAATGAGTAATTAGCCATCCACTGCCTTGCCTCAAGCAATCCAGGTACGCCCGGGGTGTAGAACTCCTCCTCCTCGTCCTCATCCGGCTCTGGGGTCTCCGTCGCATCCCGCATATCCATGTCACCAGCCTGAGAACCCTCTCCAGCATTCCCTTCCTGTAGCTGGTATAGCAGCTCCCGCAATCGATCCCTCCGATCTCCCGGCCCCTCACCAAACAGTGTCATCGGCTCCCCAAGTTCTCGTAGACGAGCACGCACTCGGCCATCATCTGTAGGTACAACAATAGCGGCGGCTTTCTTCTTCCTATCCATCTGGGAGAGAATAGCGGATGCCTTTTCCGGCGCAATTCCCGATTTAAGGTTCTGTGGAAGATTGTAGTCGCGATCGATTGGCACGTTTGCCAGATCAACCATGTCGGAGTCCTATTGTTTTAGATCCGTGTTAGATTCTAATAACGATGCTAGAAGGGGGACTGCTTACATCCTCCTCGACGTAGGCTCTGCGGGAGGGATGAATGCCGGACATGACGGGCGAGCTTCGTAGTATTATAGTAGGGACAAGCGCAGAGAGAGATGAGATTGCGTAGATTTTGACGAGTTCACAGTAAGGGTTTCGAGACCGCAGGTGATCGCTCAACTTCTGTAGGTATAGATGTTATGATACCGTATACGCCAGTCCACCCACAGAAAAGCAAAGTAAGGTTGCGAGAGCTGCATCCAAATCATTCCACCAACCAAGTCATAGGTCCTGATCAGGGCTTAGGGTCAAGGGTGTAGGGCATCTAAATCTAGTCATACCCAGCCGTAATATCGGTATTGGACACCTTTTCACTTTCCGAAGCGACAGGCAAGGGTCTCATTTCGGCCAGATTGGCGGAAGGCTTCTTCTTTTTTCCCCTGTCAACCACAGCTGATCAGCCGCGTCAACTGCTGTGAAAGTCTTCCAATTCATCACCAATTCTCTGGGATAAGGAGAGCCATCCCTCCACTTTGAGACTTCCCCCCTCACCACTACCACTACCCTTCGTGTTTTCTTCGTCTTGCCCCTTTCTTTCCCTTCTAATATAATAATACCACGTAACCCGCTTCTAACAACTACAACTTCATTCATTTTTTCTTTTCTTTCTTTCTCCTATTCTATACCTTTTTTTCTTGTGCATCTATCCTTTATTCTTCGGCTACTGGCCTTTTCCTTTTATTCGTTTTCAGAACCCGTTCACAGAGTACCCATGTCGGATTCCCCTCCGAGGGTTCGCCAGCGCGCCTCGAAGAAGAAGGGTACGGCGCAGGCTGTACTGAACCCTGGATCAGGCTCGAATTCCGAGGATGAACTGCTCAGGAAGAAACAGATGGTTTCTGCGCCTGCCCCGGGTGCGTTCGGTCATGCCCAAGGCCCGTTCCGAATTTGGCTCTTCTTGTTGACTGTTGCGGCCATCATTACAAGATTCTACAAGATTAGCCACCCTAATGAAGTAGTCTTTGATGAGGTCCACTTTGGAAAGGTATGGCGCTGCCAGAATGATTGGAGTTTGTTTGAATAGCAACTGACTTTATCCTTTATCCATAGTTTGCATCCTACGTACGTTCGTTACTACAATAAGCTTTTTGAGAGCTCTAAATTATGCGTAAAGCTCGAATCTAATTATAGTTCAAACAGTACCTTCAACGGACTTATTTCTTTGATGTCCACCCTCCGTTCGGAAAGCTCCTTTTTGCCCTGATGGGCTGGTTCGTTGGTTACGATGGTCACTTCTTGTTCGACAACATTGGGGACTCCTACATCGATAACAAGGTCCCTTATGTCGCATTCCGCGCCATGCCTGCCATGTTGGGTGCTTTGACAGTCCCGGTGATCTTTTTGACTATGTGGGAAAGCGGTTACAGCCTTCCTGCTTCAATTGTTGCCGCCGGGTTGGTTTTGTTTGGTGTGCCTTACATCCCCGTGTCACAACTAAGGTAGAACAATGCTTACAAGATGTGCAGACAATGCGCATATCGGCCAAACTCGCCTCATCCTCCTCGATGCCACACTCATTTTCTCGATGGCTTGCTCTCTCTTATGCTATGTCCGGTTCTACAAGCTTCGTCATATCCCATTCAGTCGCAAATGGTGGAAGTGGCTGCTTTTGACCGGTGTAGCTCTATCATGTGTCATTTCCACTAAATATGTTGGTGTTTTCACCTTTGTGACAATTGGTGCTGCTGTCGGAATTGATCTCTGGAACCTTCTTGATATCAAGCGTGGCTTGACAATCCAGGAATTCACCAAGCACTTTGCTGCGAGAGCCTTCGGTCTTATTGGAATCCCGTTCTTCTTCTACCTTTTCTGGTTCCAAGTTCACTTTGCCATCCTTTACCGCAGTGGGCCGGGAGATGATTTCATGACTCCTGGGTTCCAGGAAACATTGAGCGATAATATCATGACACTAAACAGCGTTAACATCCACTACCATGACACCATTGTCATTCGCCACAAGGAAACCAAAGCTTATCTGCATTCCCACCCAGATAAGTATCCTTTGAGATACGATGACGGCAGAATTTCATCTCAAGGTTTGTCATGCGGGTGATAGTTTGTGAAGAGCCAAGCTTACGTTATCACAGGTCAGCAGGTTACCGGATATCCGTTTGAGGACGTCAACAACAACTGGATTATCATCCCCGGAGATCCGGCTCCTGAGGGCAATGACAAAACTTCTGTTGTTAAGAATGGTGATCTTGTAAAGCTTCTTCACGTCGTCACCAATACCATTCTTCTATCGCACGATGTTGCCTCTCCATACTACCCCACGAACCAGGAGTTCACCACCATCGATATCGAGGCAGCCGGCGCAGATCGCCATAATGACACACTATTCGAGATCAGGATTGAGGGTGGAAAGGCCCAACAGGACTTCAGATCTATGTCCGGCCAATTCAAATTGATCCATAACCCGTCCAAGGTGGCCATGTGGACACACAACAAGCCCCTTCCCGACTGGGCTTTCAAGCAACAGGAAATCAACGGAAACAAGAACATTCTTCAGACTTCCAACCTTTGGTTTGTTGAGAACATCCCATCCTTAGCGCCCGAGGACCCACGAAATGTCAGGACACCGAAGGAGGTCAAGTCAATGCCGTTCTTCAAGAAGTATTTTGAACTCCAACGCACCATGTTCCACCACAATAACGCCTTAACTTCGTCCCATCCTTATGCATCCCAACCCGTTCAATGGCCTTTCTTGCTGCGTGGTGTTTCATTCTGGACCAAGAATGATACTCGAGAGCAAATCTACTTCCTCGGAAACCCCATCGGCTGGTGGCTCGCGTCCGCGGTCCTTGCAGTCTTCGTTGGCATCGTTGCCGCGGACCAGCTTACGCAGCGAAGAGGTGTAGACGCTCTTGATAGAAGAACCCGAAGCAAACTTTACAACTCTACTGGATTCTTCTTCCTCGCATGGGCAGCTCACTATCTCCCATTCTTTTTGATGGGGAGACAGCTGTTCTTGCATCACTACCTACCTGCGCACCTCGCCTCTTCTCTGGTAACAGGAGCATTGGTGGAGTTTGTCTTCTGCGTCGAGCCACTCGAGACGGAGAAGATTGGGAAGGACGGAAAAAAGAAGTATACCCCCCGCTCCGGGCCTCAGAGTATGGCTGCGGCTTGGGCTGCAGCAGTCGTTGTTATGGCAGCCGTTGCCGGTGGATGGTATTTCTTTACCCCATTAACATATGGTAGCCCTGGATTGGACGTTTCCCAAGTTGTTGCTAGGCAATGGCTCGGCTATGACCTCCATTTCGCGAAATAAATTGGCTTAATGGAAGATCGTTTTGGACTCGTTCGTCTCCTTTTTCCTTGGATCCCCAAATTTTCCCATGTTTATTTACACCAAGGAGGGCTGTTGTGAGAGAATTTTCAATTTGAATGAGGCTAGGGGCAATTCAAAAAAATATTACATTAGGGACACTTGCTCGTGATGGTGGTTTTGGTGGAGTGTTAAGGCCTGGGATTGTATGGAGCAAGGTGCACAAAAAAAAGAGTTGGCGGTGGTGTTTTACTTTCTTTGTATTTCTGAACGAGACTCTGGTTAGGGGTGTATTTTGGGGTTACAATTTATCAGCCAAATGATGTTCCTCTTCTGTATGGATACCAAATTCTACTCTTTACTTCACCATATTGATTCGTGAAGGCGGAGGCCTTATATAATAACCCAACGAGAAGACGCCCCAGGCGCCAAAGGAAAAGGATAAACGCGAGTAAAAGCTACGGGATGGTATCATATTGCGGACAGTCCGCCAGTATGATACCGGTATCGCGGGGAAGTCAACGCAAACCCCAATCCCTTTTTCAAAACCCACCGTATGCTGGTAGCCTGTACGAGTACATCCAGCGGTCCCCCAAGGTGAGGACGAGTCGGAGAAGACGAGAAGCAACGCGGTCCAGAACGAAAAGAGATCAACCTAGCGAGCAAATACCAGGCAGGCTTCAGTGATTCCAACCCAACTTTATTGCACTACTGTAAGCAAAACGTACCGTCGAACCAATCGGGTCGATCATTTGCCTGTATTATAGCTACAGCATGGTCTAAAGCTTGCTCATCTGCCAATTTGTATGATAGTAATTAGTAACAAAGAACAGTTGCTTATTAATCAGTATCTCAGTGGTTGGTCCGGAGACCCGTGTGAAAGCACCGGATGCACCCGGTAGCGAGGACGACCAAGGATCCACTCGAGTATCGGGAAGCAAACACTCCCGTACCCGTATGATATCATAACATTATCATCACAGAAAGTGGAATTACTCTGGTAGAAAGGAATAGATGCTCTGTCAATGATCCGTAATCCTCGCTAATTAGCGGTTATGGCAGTTGTACTTGCAGAGTGGATTCCGCCACAAACGCCGCATTTCGCATCTTTTTGTGGGTTCTTGGCTGGTCCCGCATAAAGTGGCTCATTGGGTGTCCCAAACTTACAAATAATTACGATATCGCCGGGGAAGCTTAGAGGTCCCGCAAGCACGAGTGAGTTCCACCAACACCACCACCGCAAAACCGAAGGACCCAAGTTTGCTACCATAGTCAGCGATTACGGAGAAATGGACCCGGGGTTGGGGCTACGGAATTGTGAGGATGTTGTAGCATCTTCTGGTGGCATCTCAAAGTTTTCTTCCCCCTCGGCGGTATATAAAGGATTGTGTCCCGGTGCCGTTCTCTCTCTCCTTTTCCTAAGAAGATGCAAACAACTGCTTTCTTTGCTGTCCTGCTCAGCATTCTGGTTGCTTATTTCTACTCCACTTCCAAACCTACGAACACCGTCTCCTCTGTGGCCACTGGTCCTATGACGACGACAATTTCTTCGCTTGTTAACAAAGCCGCTGCGACGCCCTCTGCGCCATTCTCGGAGGAGGATACAGCCTTCTCACCAGTAGTCCTCGCGGAAGAAATGATTGTTGCACGCACAATTGTGAAGGCCTTCAAGGCGATCGAGAAGGCCGAAGGCGCCGGCGCAAAAGTTCGCAGATCGGTCGGTACCAGTCAATTGAAGAACTTTAGTCCCTTCTTGATGCTCGATCATTTCTCGGTTGGGTCTGAAGCGGGATTTCCGGATCATCCCCATCGGTATGAAAGAAAGAAAACAACCTCCCACCACTCTATCGGTTTACGAGAGAGTCTATGATACTAACGGGAATGCTCCCCTCTTCTCTTACAGCGGCCAAGAAACGATAACCTACCTTCTACACGGCAGCATCGACCACGAAGACTTCGCCGGGAACAAGGGCACGATCCACCCGGGGGATCTGCAATTTATGACGGCCGGGAAAGGAATCATGCACGCCGAGATGCCGGGCAAGAATGGCGACGGGTCTCCAAACGTGGGACTGCAGCTCTGGGTGGACCTGCCCAAGCACCTGAAGTTCTGCGAGCCTCGCTATCGCGACCTCGCCGCCAAGGAGATACCCACCGTTACTGCGGATAACGACAAGGTCCTCATCAAGATCATCTCCGGCACTTCCCATGGCGTGGACTCGGTCCGCGACTTGGCGTACACGCCCGTGTGGATCCTAGACGTTACCATGAAGCCCGGCGCGAGGCTCGAGCAACCATTGCCGAAGGGCTGGAATGCGTTCGCGTACACCTTGAAGGGTAAATCCGCTTTCGGAGCCAACGGTGAAAAGAGAGTTGGGGAATTCTATAATGTTGTGTTCGAGCAGGAGGGTGATGGAGTCGTCGCTGCTACGGATGACAACGCAGAGGAGGATGCGCACTTTAGTATGTACACTCTATCATACTCACGTTCACGTGTGGTTACTGACGCAATATCTGCCCTACCATAGTCATCATCGCAGGACAGCCCCTCGATCAGCCCGTCATCCAATACGGACCCTTCGTCCTCAACACCGAAGAGCAGGTCTACCAGGCCATGCTCGACTACCAGACTCACAGCAATGGCTTTGAAAGGGCCAAGCATTGGAAGTCAGAGATTGGGAAGAGGATGACGGGTCGTTAAACACCTCCATTCATGGCATGGCATAATGTAACATTAGAAAATCTTCCTCTTATTTCTCCTTTGTTCGCTGGTGTTTGTTTCTTTACCAACCGACATGAGGGGGTGTGAATTCTTTTATCCGCCCATTTTTCCTTTCTCCTGTGGATTTCCTTTCACCACTGGGTTTCGTGGTGCCATAGAACACAAATAAATTCAGTAAATGTTTATCATTTCCGCACCACCACCATTCCATTCATTACCCATTTCGATTCCCCCGCTCATAAGTGCTGACAAAGTAGGGCTACCATAGCATAGCGTATTAGCCTGCGGCATTCACAGCCTATTCTTCTCTCTGCTTGCATGTATGTATGTATGTATGCATACACCCGAGACATTGCATGTACAGAAAGAGTACTCGTATGCAACGCGATATTCACCCCTCATCCCGCATTGCACGGCCCCCAGGACGAATAAAGAAAAGCTGTGAGTGAGAGGATGTGATTCGGGTGGAGCTGTCCGGATGGGGTAGAAGGCTGATTGTCTTTAGGCAACAGCGGTGATCTTGGTTGCCTGAGAGGCACAGTTATCAGACTCATACTCGCAGTGCCGTACTGCACTGGTAGACAAGAAGTACGGTGCCTGTACCCGAGAACAGGGATTGGCAGAATACTCTGTGCCAGTCTATCGTACATAGTACACGGTTGCTTCCGGGGCGGAATTGGATACGGTACCGGTATGAGTGTTGTGGGAAGGGAGGAAAGGACAAATAGTCCCTTGGGGCGGTTACGACGGTGGGCAGTTTACGCCGATTGTATCGTCAGCGGAACACATCTCTTCCATCGTGAGAGGCTTCAAGAGAACCTCCTACCTGGCAAATGTAATTTAACGCATGGCGCTGTGCTCATGCAAGCGCCTTTCCGCGGGGGACTATGGTGGGGGAAGCCTTAAACCGGAGCGGCGTCGACAGTTATTTTGCACAGCAACACATGTTAATCTTGCTCCTACCGGTGGTAGCCACAAGTTAATTGAGTCCCCTGGCATATCAACCGTATCTCCTAGCAGTTTTAACAGCAAATAACTGGTTTGCGACATTTGTTTCCTCCACACAAACTATAACTTCCCCAAAGGTTAATATTTTTGAAACCCCTTTCTCTTTTCTAAACCCCCAGCTCACTCTCTATCGAAAAATAGAGAGGGAATGGAAATAAAAAGTTATTGTTGAGAAGCCTTAGCAATTTGAAGTTGGGAAAGTAGTCCAGTTAAAGGCTTCCCCACTGCACAATAATATCTTGCCGTACGAGTGGAACCTGTGGTGGAAACTGGGGGGAAAGAACGGCTTAGCTTAAGCCTTTTCCGTCCCATACCGGCCCGCGCACTTTGGTCGTCATCTGTACCATGGTGGATTACCGGTACGCACCTGAGAGTACTTGTAACCTTATCGTGGGGATTTCCGTGCGCGCAGGGCTGAAAGGGCTTACATAAGGCTCGACGGTTAGGACAAGACGAAGGTACGGTACAATAGGCCGAAGATTTGCCCTATTGCGCGACGGATCGGTTCCCGCTTTTGGATCATTCCAACTCCCGATGACCACGGGGCGGCAATGCATTGAGCGCTCTTTCTTACAGCTTGGGCGTGACGCTCCCCGAGTCTCTCGCCGCTGACTCTCAGTCAGCGGGGGGGTAAAGGATGTACAGTACCGTAATAAGGACTTCGGTTGGAGGGTTCAGGGCGGGGATAATGGCTTTGTTAAACTCTACCCGCCGAGTTGAACCCGAACACCGAACAGTTCCCATGCAAAGTGCCCCGCTTCAACTCGGCCGCGCGAGAAAAGTAACTTATGGCAGGGTCTTGGCAGTAAGTGATGGACTAGTAAATATCATACTATCGGCCTCATAGGCTACCGCCAGCCTCGCCAGATACCGGCAGATTTTCTAGTATCATACGAGTGTTTTCGGTTTCTAGGAGAGCGAGGTGCAACTACACGAGCTTGGCAACAAAAAGTCGTCAGCACCGCCCCCATTCTACACCACAAAATCTCAGCCGTCGTGTGCAGAAAATGTTTCAAAATTTGCCAGAGGCCCCAGAGCCATCTGGATATTGTCGCTAAAAAATTTTCAAGCGACAAGCTCTGCTTGCTGATGCCCATGGAATACTTGAGGTAATAGTAGTGGTCAAAAGGTGCGATACTTTCAACTTTTATGGGTTTCCCATGCAAAAGTACAGTACACTGCAACCAGATCCAAACTGCACTCCAAGCTTGCAGCCATTATTATTGTAGGGTAGCAAAATTCTTGTAAACCCCCCCGGGAAGTCTAGGTGATTGCCTATCATACATCATGGCATTAATTTCGTTTGTTCTACGAGTATATTGTTTTTGAATGAGTTGTGATTGCCTAAAATCGGCATTTTTGGTGTAAAACTGGGGGGGTTGCAAACGACTTTTGTCGCCAAGATCGCACTCGATGGCAATGCGGTGGTAGTGCCAGGGGAGATGTTCTCGTACATCACAGGGATTATTTTGCGGGTTAACCTATTAACTGTGCAAAAACATCACCCCTAGCACTCGTATACCAAACCTGTATTTTTTACCGTTAAATTTTAATATTCACATTATTCACCTCCTCCAGTCTGCTTGGCGGCGGTACAGGTGTGGCCTGGGTACCGTATGTATGATACCGGAACTCTCGTTGCCGCCAAGACCCCGCCACCCTTCCATCGAAGTCTTTGCGAACAGGAGCAAGAAAACCGGGTAAATATGATAACAATACCGTAGCACAGCGGAAATCACCTTACCAAACCAAGCAAGGTAAGTTGACAGGATAACAGAAGAGACAAGTACGGTACACAGGGTTATGTTTTCGTGCCAGACAGGGATTACTCCACGGGTTAACCCAAATTAACTGATTACTGACCTTCATGAGGGAACTCGTACCAGATGTTGAGCGGCCCATTGGGGCGTCTGAAACTGTCAAATCCTCCGCCCGGCACACTAGGACCAGATTCGGCAATGGTTGTCTGAACTTGGTTCGAGAATGGAATTTTCGGTTCTTTTCAGTCCCGATGACTCAGCATTGGCGAGCTCGGAGCATCACGAAGCATAAATAATTCCGGGACCCTAGCGCACCTGGCGACGAAAATGGCTGTTTCAGATACCAAGGGATGCC
This sequence comes from Tuber umbilicatum, assembly GCA_003313605.1. NCBI lineage: Eukaryota > Fungi > Ascomycota > Pezizomycetes > Pezizales > Tuberaceae > Tuber > Tuber umbilicatum. The sequence continues at coordinate 4,543 of QLOI01003657.1, read as the reverse complement.
GCCTGTGGAACACACTGTTCCTTCTTAGGGCGTGGCGACTACAAACAGAGGCCACCCGCAGGTACTCGAGTAGCGGACCAAACGAGCTTTTTGGTCTGGTTGATCGGAATTACGTGTGTGTAACGCGGATTATGCAACTGAAGGAAAAGGGTCCGTCGAGCTCTTGGCGGAGTGGCTGGAGCAAACACCGTCCCCTGAGTGGTCGAGCGGGAACTTTGAGCCAGCCGCGGAAAGTTTTGACACGACCTTACCCTTCATGCCCAGACACAACGACTGGGATTGCGCTGCAGGTTAACCTGAATTAACTTGCTACTCATTATGATAACTCCTTGACTTTTATGCGAGTGCTTGCGGTATGGTATGGACATTGTCGCCTTCTGGTGTACCGGTAGCGTATTGCAAACTCGCAGGTACTCAGCGGGGCAAGCGTGACAGATTGAGCGAGCTCGTGCCACGCCCCAGCATCTTCCTTTACTCCTTGAAAAGCTCTAAGCCTTGAAGCGCCTACCGGTACCTCTGTTTGTACTGTACGAGTCGGTGCCAGAATACGTCCCCTCCCACACTTAGGGTCGATGAACATATCGTAATAAAGGGCGGACAGGCGAGTGAGCAGCGGTTTTTATCCGTGAAACGGATGCTGTGCGCGTTTTCACTTGTCAACGGCTGGCGGCCTGGTTGGATTGTGTGCGTGCTTACGGTACCGTACTTGCGCTTGGATTTTTGAGGTTCATGCTTATCTTTGGTGTGGATGGGCGGAGCACTACCTTCTGATAATTTAATGGGGGTTAATTTGGGCTATTTTTTATTCCATTTTGCTCGGGGGGGGTTTTTTTTAAACTATGTGTGATAATATATTATTTGAAAAATAAAGTGGAAACGTTCTGTTTGGGCCCGATCGAAATGTCTTGTGTGGAGGTCGTCTGCGAGTAAGCTCGGCCCCAATTCGACCGCACGGTGCGTCCCGCATGCGGGTTGGGTTGGATTTTTCCTTGTTTTCTTCTTCTCCTCTGCGGTTATCCAGAAGCTTTTTGATTGCAACAGTTGATTCGGTTAATCGGTACTAACTGGCTGCAAAAAAAATAATCTGGCACGATCTAAAGATTTTCTCATCCTTTTCTCTCAATCGTTTGCTTTCAAGAGGTTTGATTTGGCCCCTATTCCGGGAGGCTCTGCGGAAGGAACCGAATCGGTGGGGAAATGGCATCTATCATAACAGGGACTGATCCTCACCGTTTTCGGTCATGTGTAGGACTGTTACGGTATAGCGCTGAATTTATCACTGCTGGGGTAAAAGGGTTTCTGGATTGGGGTGGAGAGGACCACGGTGCTCGCTCTTCCCCTGTCAGAGAGAGAGTTTGTGATCTGGGGTCACCTTGTGCGATACGAGTAACGCGACGGAAGAAGAGAAAGGTGTGGGAGCTTGGAGCAAGGAGCATCCGGGACTCATTGTACGGTGAGTCCCGTAATTGTGAAGTTTTGGTCGCGAGAGAGCAGGCGCCGTGCTACTATATCCGCAAGCCCACACACACCATTCTCTCCCTCCCCCCCCCTTGAGACCCCCCGGCTTCCCCGGCGATTGTCGGCAAAATTTCCAACCTGCGACTCCCAAGCGGCCAGCCTCCCCATTTGCCCTCCTCCGGATCGAGCTGTCCAGCTACGGCCATCTCAGTTTAGAATGATTTTCCTGTCGTCTTCCATCCTGCCTTTCCTTTTCTCCCTCTTCTTCTTCTTTCCTCCCTTTCTCCTTCTTTCCTCCTTCTCTCCTTCCATCCCATCACATCTAACCTTCTCACTCGCACGCTCACTCCTCAACCTTACGCTGCTATCCCCATTCACTCCGTCCCTTTTCTCCCACCTCTCTGACAAACATTTACCCTCACCCTTATACCCTCACTTGTTCAATCAATCAATCAATCAACCAAGCAAAAAAGATGCAAGCCACTACTCCTCAAGCCTGTAACCAATTCCTGGCACACAAGTCTGCCGCCTCCTATCCTAAAAGGCACCTTTACACTGGGTTTGCCTGCGGGATCGCTGATCCCGACTGGGAATACATCGATAGAGAATACAGCAATGCGTGCCATGAAACGGGCGCCGCTCTAGCCTACAAGTTTGCATCGGAAGAGAACCCTATGCAGCTTCGTAATGACACAGGAGGCATGGACGATGACGAGTTCAATGATGAGGACGAGGGTGTCGATGTCGTCTACCCGTACCAGCAGTACATGAACAAGGCTGCCGCCGTTGCTTCAGAAGAGGAGATGAGCGATGTGCCCGAGTGCGAAATGTCTTCGTCTCACGAGGGGTCTGTCATTGACGATGATGTCCTTGACAGAATGGACGCTGTTGTTAATAGCGGCTTTGGTACCGGTGCCTTTTCTCATTGTCCCGTCGTTTTTAGACCGGATGGCGACGACGAGGTTATGGAGATGGAAATGGGTATGCAGATGGACTCCGTCGATAGCTCGAAGAAGAGGAAACGCTGGGCAGACGACGACAATGTGCAGCAACAGGTTCAGCAGCTACAGTATCCTACACAGACTAAGTTTGCAAATGCTTCTTGGGGCGCCTTCCAACAAAATAGTGCCAAAAGGGTAAGAGTCCACACTTAAACGATGGGATCAAACTCGCCAGAGTTAAAATAAGGCATATTTATTATTCTTCCCCTTTCCTCCTCCCCCTCAGGTAAGTAATGGAGTGATTGCGTGGAATAATCTCACAAACCCGGAATTTTTTTCTCTACCGCGTTTCCTTGTCGCATTCTTTGGGTTCAGGAACTCGTTAACCGGATAACCACTGGGGATAGAGAACCAGTACTTCCTCAATTTTCGTTTCTTCCAGCTCTTGGTTTTTCCACCTATTCAAAGAGTTTTTTTTCTTTTCCCGTTTCTTTTTATATTCTCAGTCCTTTCTCATCAAAATTTGGTCTTATTTTTACCCTTTTTCTTCCCCTCCCGTTCTCCTTGTCCCCCCGCCTCCTCACCCATCCTCTTCACTCTTCACCCACCACCCCCTTCCATAATCCCTTGTATTCTTTTTCATTACTATCGCATCATCTCCGGTTTTGGGAATGGGTTTGAGATTTTCAACGGAAGGCTTTCTTTATCCCATTCGTCAGTCAAGGGGAACGGTCTTTTTTTGGGGGAAAATATCTCTGGAACAAAAAAGGGGGGGAGAAAAGAGGGAAAGGACCATTTGTACATTATTTTGCGAGATCATATTTCATAACCTGCCAAATTTACAAATGAAACGAATATTGAGCAGTGCGCAATCGATCACATACATAGTTCGTGCTGTGCAGGGTCGGGGGCCGAAAGGGGTTCTCCTTACGGAAGCCAGCTGCCTGGGCAACCATTCACCAGGTAAGTGAACAAGGTATCCAACCTCAGGTTCCGGCAGTGAAAGCGATAGGGAGCACTTATGATAAGGTTCCGTGTTTTACTTTCCTTCCTCGCCCTCCTCTCCTCCTTCTGGGATTGCCCTAGCGGACGATCCACTTCTATGGTGACATCGTGCACAACTCTCTCTCCATTAGTGATATGGATAAATTCTTTGTTTCTGCACATTTTTGCTCCGCCCGCGGAGAATTATGGTGCCGAATATCTACTTGAGTATTACCGCTTCTAGCGATTGTAGTTGAGAACGACCCTACTGGCTGAAGAACCGATGGAGGGTTTATCAGACAGCAACACTACCGTATTTGGTTCCGGGGGTTTGTGGTCGGTTGGCTAGGTGATTGGTGTGTTTTGGCTTGGGAGGGCGGGAGGAGTTAGGTTAGGTCCGGTGGCAATAGTTCGCTCGGGTAGGGTTTGGGGTTTGGGGCAGAATGTTGCGCCTGGCGGACGGTGATTGGAGATGAATTGGAGGTAAGAGTGGGAGGATTCTAGAGCTATAAGGGGAGGTTAGGTAGCGTCAGGGGGAGTTTTGAAGGAGTTCTGTTTCGCTTTGTGTATCTTTGAAATAGGGTTGCTTTGGTGGGGGTTTGATACTGTAGGTTCGAAGCTTCGACGGCAAGCTCCGTTGAAAAAACGTCATCTATCACCAAACTCGAGATAGAAGCTGCGCGCGCCGACTGACATCACACATAACTCCTCCCACGACACATCTCGTCTCATCCAAATCATGGTATTAACAAGGATGATAACTCCGCGTTTCCTCGTCCGAACCCTCACAACCAAACATCCACCGCCTCACTACTACACCCTCTTCCCGCACACCCTCCCCTCGGGCCCACCACCCTCGGGCCCATTCACACTCTCCCCGACCACCTTGAAATCCCTCCGCAGCGAATTCCTCAAATCCCAGCAATCCGTGCATCCGGATCTGACGCGGGACCCGTCGCTAAAACTTGCGGCGCAGAACACGAGCGCTTACTTGAACACCGCGTACAAGACGCTGGGAGACCCGTTGCTGCGCGCGCAGTACCTGCTGCGGATGCGCGGAGTGGAGGTGGAGGATGAGGCCGGGAGCGTGGAGGATGTGGTGCTGCTGGCGGAGGTCATGGAGGCCATGGAGGAGGTGGACGAGATCGAGTGCGATGATG
>QLOI01003656.1:2851-14674 GCA_003313605.1 Tuber umbilicatum | reverse complement strand
AAAAAAAAAAGCTGTAGAAAGGGGAGAAGAGATGGAGGGAGAAAGTATCTGGGAGTGGATTATCGTGTTCTGCCTGCTCCATCTCTGGAGGAAGAGTGATAATGGCTTTAGTGAGACATTTCGACAGGACTACGATACCGGCACTGGCATCGTGCTCGAGGAAACGCAATGGGCGCACAACAGTCACCCATTGCCGGAAGTGTGGGGAAGAGGAAAGAATCCAAGAACCCTAAACCTACAGACCCACTTTTTTCTTTTCTTTTTCAAACGTCACAACTCAAATACAATGGATCATGGCGAATCACTCGATTTAGACCTAGGTCCTTGACCAATAATTTTGGTGCGCTTTTCTCAGACGTTACGGATACCTCATCCGGAGACTCCCAGTCCCGATACGAATGCCCATCAGGGCCCAGAAGTGAGGGAAAAACCCGGTCCCATGGATCGCTTCAGGATAGGAGGAGAGGAGGAAAAAAACACCAAACATTAACTTTAAACTGAAATCCTGCTGCAGCTACTTACGAGCGATTCACCACCAACTGTACCCCCAACCCTCCAATCATAGGACCTCCCGTGGTCCGTACAAGCGAGAGGTATTTGGTAGCGGTCCGATGCGTGTGCGGTACGATACGGTATGGGACGCGATACCGTATCATAAGACCGCACCCGTGACCCTCCTCCTTGCGAGTGAGAGGTAAGGCAAGGTAAGGCAGGGTCTGATTTTCAATGCGCATTGATATCTGAACTGACCTCGGGCTGTACCGGTGATTGGAGGAATTGAGCGAAGGGGGGAGGGAGGGGGGGGAGCAGACGGACGGACAGGCAGCCAAGCAGGCAGATAATGCTCGGCCGGTCGATCGCGTGTTCGCCGATTTGCGTACTGACGGGATCGGAGGGCGAGTGAGGGGCTATGAACATGTGAAGGGTTAAGTGTTTTTTTCGGGAAGGAGGCGGATGTACTCGAGTAGTGTGCTCAGTGGGTATATGTCCCGGTTAGCACGGGAGAGAGAGAGAGAGGGAGAGAGAGGCTGATATGCTGAGGTGAACTGAACTGGACTGAAAGTGACTGTCGTCGCTCGAGTAAGCCAAGTTTGAGCTATCCGATCGATTCAAATTGGAATTCGTCCCGCTATGCGTGGCATTGTGTGTGCTATAGGTGCATCTCGTCGGGCAGTCATTGCCCCGCGGTACCCGCGTTTATTTTAATTATTTCCTCTAATGTTAGCATCTCAAGATATCAATAGAAACAGTAGGGTAGCAGTACGTACTCAGGCCCGTTCTTGTACTGTAGTTTTTTTATCTGTAAATTTATATATCGATTTGTAATCCTCCGCGAAGCGAGTAGTGTGCCGCGGTTTTGTTTGGGATGGAGTTAATGCACGAAATTGCTGCCCGTGCATGCACTGTGCTGCACAGCACGTACAGTACGAGTACTGAGTGCAAGACGTCGGAGGTCAAACTGCTGTACTGGATCCGCCAGGCCTGAAACGTGCGAAACAGACTGGGAGAAACACCGGCCCGATGGGGAAGTGAGAGGACCGTGTGTATGGGAAACGCTTCCTTCCCCTGTTGGCCCAGAGCAGTGGAGTATAGGAACTGCTCTGGTTCGCTCGCTCAGTTATTTTCGGATTCCCCAATCCCGTTTCCTACGTTAATTTTATCGTAGCAATGAGTTTACTGATAATACCTTTCTCTTTCTGTGACTCCTATGTTTCTTCCTCTCTCCGGTACCGTACTCTATTCGGATAAGTGTGGGGGGTCCAAGACCCGCAATGCCCGTATTTGAAAGGTATCACTTTCGCACCTTCGCGCGCGGAACCCGGAAGCCACGTTCACTCCTTCCCAGGGTGGAAAGGAAAAAATACGAAAAGATCTTCAGGATCGCTTAGATTCCCATAACTTCTCAATCGGCCCATCGCCTTCCTCAAAAATGGGAACCGGGCGCGGTAGTGGTGGGGCGCTGCAGCGGGGAGGGGAGGGGAGGGGAGGTTCGTATGTATCAGTACACTACCGTGCCATCTTCGGGTTATGTAAAGATTTTCTCATGCGGAGATAGGCATGATGCTTTCTAGCTGTCAGTTGTGCCGTGCTGTACGGTACTTGGCCCGGGCAATCCAATAGTACCGTAAACTGTCATAGAGTAGCATTTGTGGGGCCCTCGACACCCCACGCTTGGCGGTTTTCGAGTGAGGGGTCGTGAGGATACTTGAGGTGTTCCTCTCCCTTTTCCTCTCCCTTTGCTTGACTTTCCGGCATGCTGCTACTTATTCGAAATTTGTCTGATGCGGCTGCGTTATTCCAGTATGAGAGGCAAGAAAAGATATTTAAAACGAAGGGAAAGGTTATGTATGGGAAGATCGGAATCGCCAGAGAATATTGTTAGGCCCTGTTTGGCACGCCACAATATAAAAAACGCCATTTTTCATGAAAACTCGACTTTTGCTAATACTCGAACTCCTCTGACCAGGGTGCGCAAGAGAAATCCGTATACAGGTAACAGTTACCTTGCCGGGCGTTGCGATGAGAGCGAAAATCGATTAGGAGGCCTGGCCATCGAGCTATGCAAGGGAAGTGTAATGTTAAAATATTAAAAATACTTCATTTGCAACAAAAGTGCTATAAAGTGGGAAAAACGCTATTTCTCTGGCATGCCAAACAGTGCCTTATCTTTATCTCTATTTTTTTTTTTTTTTCCTTTCCCAATTTCATGTGCTGCCTGAGCTGGTGTGCAGTGCTTATGGCAACCTTTACTTATTCGAAATTCGGGACGGGCACCACAAAATACCGCAGCCGATCGCTGGTCTCGTTCCTGATTTTTCTTTTTCTCTTTCCTTTTACTTCTTGCCTTTTTTGTGCTCTCTTCCTTCCTTTGGTTTCTTTTTACGTCCTTTTCGCCCTTTTTTGAGTTTTTTTTTTAGCGATTCCAGACTATCATGACCAAATGTTATCAAGTGATTGTGGATTGGGCAATTGCACCGCTATGGGGGTTGGTAATCCTTTACAGGTGCTTTTCCTAGCTCGTTTGCCTGTTGGTCCGGCTAGTCTGCCACGATGTTAGCGATTCTACTCGAGTACTGTTGGGAATCTCCTGTTTGCGAGAGGAGAGGAAGGAGTAGAAAAGGTATGATATTCCACATGTTTTGGGGGGGTTTCCTGATAATTTCGTGTTGCACAACGTGTGAACCCTAGGATAGGCAAGGGTTCAATACCGGTATTGCTTGACCTATGGAGATCCGGGGTTGCCGAAAATCCATCATCAAAACCACCACCAGCACCCCGCCTCTCACATCGGGGAATGGGAAGGGAAGAATTGGGGATTCTCGTGCGGGTACGGCATCTACCTGCCCATGTTCTTTCATTGCGCAAGTGTCTAGGGCGCCAAATTATTGTACAGTACCGGTAGTTACAGCAGAGGAAAAGGGAGGAAGGGGGCCAAAAGAGAAAAAATAATAATTCCGGGGAACTGGGGTATCTGCTCCGCTACCGCTACTGCTGCTATCTCCAGATATATCGGGAGAGGCCCGTCCTGTCAGTCTGTCAGCCCAGGTTTTCCTCGCTTTCTTATTTTTTATCCCCCCCCTTTTGACAGTGCAGTACCGTACGAGCATAGTAACGAGATGAAAAAAAAAAAGATATCTCCCTCTTCCCTTCCAATCGGATGGATAAATCACAATTTTTGAACTAACTCACGGTACAAGAGAGCCTAGACCACGCTCCGCTGGGTTCACTCCGGCGGTCTAATCTGTGTATTTTTTATTTTTTCCTTTCTGCGGCACTGCCTTTTTGCCGAGGGCATCGAGAGGTTGAGTGGTATCATCGGGGTTTGGATCCTCCTGGAGCGTTCGCCGATTACTTAATCGGAGTCTCCGATCGTAAGGAAGAGGCCAACCCCGGTCTTGTTCTACGATATTGTGGGGCGGGATATAAATGTGGGTGGGTGAAAATTGATTGATTCATCTACTGATATTGAGGTTATAATGGGGTTCAGTGCCAATGGTACGGCGGGCTTTGGGTAGATGGGTATGTTCTATCCGACCTCATAAGGGTGGGGATGAAAATTTGAGTGCACTCACCAGTAACCAATTTGTACTCGTAGAAACAGTCAATCAGTCAGTAAAATGCAACAGGCGCTCCCCAGACAAACCCAATTGTGCAGAAAGAGCACCCACCAAAGGCTGATGGCTCGACTGGGTTAGGTGTTGTTGTACGGAAGGAGGAAAAAAAAGAGGAAAAAAAAACTAGAAACAACCAATAGGACCCTGAGAGCACGCAAGCGCTATGCGAGTATTTTTGTCCGCGAAACGCATAAATCGGCTCCTGTGCGAGAATCAGCTTTATTCCAACGTCAATCTTCATTTTCACTTGTCAGGTGCTACTAGCTCCGTCTTTTCCAGCCTCTCGTAGCGGAGTGCAGTAAGAATTACAGAATGATATGCAAGTAGCCACATCCGTAACACGAAAAGATACGGACAGCATTGGAAAGATAGTAGGGGAGTAAAGAAAAACCTCCATGCACTACATGTGCTCTGCGCGGCATCATACACCACTTTTTAGTCAAGAGTCACAATTGAATTATGTCTCGTCCAAATAGTACTGCTACAGTTAAAGCTTCCCGCTATGATACTGCTAGTATATCTTCGATGGGATGGATGGATTAATGGGTGGATGGGTGAATGGCTGGGTGAGATACAGTACTAGTACTTGCACAGTACAGTATGGGGTTGGGCGAGATGTGAGTCGTACAGGAGATAGATACCCGTGCATACTTACGATATCCTATGAACTGGGGGTAGATAAAGGGGGGAAGCAAGAGGCAGGGAGGTCGGGGGAAAAGGGGAAGAGAGGGAAACACGGTTCTCCTTCTCATGTGAAGCGTCAGAAATGTATTGAGTATTATAGCTGAGCTCTGGAGCTCAAACATACACCAACCTGGGGGGATCTACACCTGAGACAAACCTTGTCCTGCTTGTATTACCTTCCTCATTCCTTCACTAGCCTCACCAGACCTGACACGTATCCATCCATTTTCACTTTGCCTTCCTATGTTTGACTCTGCTTTGGACAGTGAAACGGTTCCGGGGTAGTGCGCTGACGGCGGCCGTGTAGGTATGCGGAACCAGTAGCCACAAGATTATCAAGGCTGAGGCCGACGACGTATCATTTGTGTTACTATCATATATCCCTCCTTCTCCCTCTACAACAAGTACGGAACTGTTGTTTAGTCTAGTTCGTTAACTGACTCACTAACTGACTTGGCTACCTGCATATCATAGCATCGGCATCGGGCAGAAAAGAAAAAAAAAGTATCCTACAATATTCGTGTTAGCTCTAAAATCACAACGGTTTGCTCACGCTCTAGGGTCACAAAACGACCCAATATCCCACCGACATCCCAATAAACCCTGCGAGGGAGATATCACAAACCTCAGGACGTCCGATTCCGTTTGCGCATCCACATATAACCCCTAGCCTGTTCTATTGCCCTCGCATGCGCATACTATAGTCACATACATATCAAAAATAACCCTACGACCACAAGCAGCAGCAGCGGGCAAGATTTCTCAGTGCTCATGAACGGTGGGTTTTCTTCAGCTCCTTGGCGACATCACGAAGTCCTTTGCTTTTTGGAGCTGTAGGGCACATGGTGATGCATTGATTAGACTTCCTTACCGAGGCTGTCACCAGCTCTCGTGGGTGTTACTCACCGTAGCGCCTTTAGAGTCCTGACCGGTTGGAAAGTTTCTGTGAAAGCTTTTCCCGCCTCTACTGGGACGTGTTCAGCTTTTTTTGATTGGCGAAGATGCGTATATAGAGAACATCAAAGAGACTAGACAATCGGGCTGAGTCGATCATAGGAAAAACACCACATCCAGCTCTGTGACTGACCCTCCCAGACCAAGCTCCGATCATCTGATGATCGTGCGGACCTCCAGGCGTGAATCCATCAATCGCCAGCACATGTCTCGTTCCATAGGGAATACCTCTCGTTACCAACCTACCCATCTACCGCTACGGCACACTCACGATTAACCCTATTCCAAACGTGAGAGAGCGCGGGTGCAAGAAATGGCATTGGTAACTGAAGACCAGGCGCTTACAAACGGCTTGGGGTTTCGGAGCCAAGGTTTGGCAAATTGTAGTAGAATTAAAAGTAGAACTTCCGGGTACGGTTCCGGGCCGAGGTGGAGGGACTGATAGAGTCAATACCGTGCTTCTGGGAGATTTAGAGTCTATCATACCTCGCACTCACGCTGCAGTAAAAACCGGTCACCCACCCACCCGCCTGGCATTACCCACCATTCACCCAGAACGGAACCCCGGGGCAAGAGCGGAAGCAGGGAGAAGGGGAAGAATCCCATTGTAGAAGGTACCACGATGAAAATTAGATGAAAATCACCCTTCTTTTAGTTAGCCGATCACGACATCTCACTCGCATGCTAAATCCCGCTGTATAGCTCCACGTGTTGATGAGATAAGGCCTATGCTCGAGGAGGAAAAAAATTCGTGGCCGGATACAGGAGATGTGCGTAAGTATCGCAAGTAGGTGCTTTCCGGGTGCGCGGCTTGCCCCGGTGGGGTGGATAATTTACCTTTTGATCAGCTGCCCCCTCGTTAGGCGGACTGGATGCTTGATGCATCGTGGAGCTGTTGTGATGTTTGACGGAATGTAATGTGACGTGGTGCCCCCGTAAGTAGTGAGGGTGGGAGCGCGATCGTGACGGGCTTTTTGAGAGAATCTGGGATTAGACGGGGTGGGCTATAAGTTCGAGGGTAAGTTAAGTCGGGATAGGATTACGGAAATGTTTGGTGGCATGATGCGGTTGCTGCTATGATATAAGGCTTCACTCGAGGGGTGGGTTTCGGAGGGGCTTCGCGGGTCGTGCTGGACAGATTTTTAATTTTTCTTTTCTTTGAGTCAGGGGGGTTCATTGGATTTCAAAACTATCTAAACTTGGTATGGAGAATTTTGCCATGATGCGATTGACATACTAGTTAACTGGTTCGGTTTTGGCCTGTGTAAGTGCTTGCTACAGCAGGGTCTGTAGCTCGTGGTGGTATCTTCAAGAGAGGGATATCATATCAGCTTATGGGGTATGTTAGGAAATGTGCTGTGAAATCCTTTGAAACGCAAAATAATGGAATATCCTATGCACTGTACTATACCGTGGGAACCACGAATGGCCATAATTCGAACCTTTATTCCTAATGAATGAAACTTGTAAAGTTGGGTATATAGGGGGAAGAGGTAGCCAGTCCTGAGGAATTTTTGCTTTGAGTCTGTAACTTGTGCCTCAGTCTGGATGCAAGAGGTCTCGAGAGGAGTACTAGTCTAGTGATATCTGTGGTAATAGGGTCTAGAGTAAGTGCACTGCACTCTCAGGAACTACCTATCAAGGCTTCAGCACAGGGAGACCCTCAGTCCGAGTATGGCAGCTAGAATGTCTCCCCCCAGCCATCTCCGTCACCACCACTAACCACCTGGGCCTCAGCCCAAACTCTCCAATCCCGAATAGCCCGCTCACACCGTTCCCAAACCTGAAACCTCTCCCTCTGCGCCAACCTCCCCTCCCTGTCACCCACCCGATCCAACTGATAAACATCACAAATGGCGAAAGCAGCATACAGCACGACCTCCGCCCACTCTGCGAAATCACCAGTGACCCTCATAACCCCCCAACAAGCGGCCGCGCAGTCAATCAGCACTCCATAGTGATTCCTCCTCAGGTGCCTCATCACGCGCCATACCTCGCCGTCCGAGGACAGCCCAATGTAATGCATTGTCAGGAACACAGTGAACCAGCTCGCGGTTATGTTTTCCTGTATGGTCAGAAAGGCGGGTATGTAACGGGTGTAGGGTAGGGTTCCCGGGTAGATGCTGGACGCTAGCGTTACGAGGATGAGGCATGAATTGACAATCAGGAGGAATCGTTTGAGGGATTCGCACGTTATTCGGCCGAGGAGATGGAAGATTGCTGCCCAGGTGTCGAGGGTCAGAAAGAGGAGGGATTTGATTAGTGGGATGTTGAGGAGTATGTGAGTGGGGGGGAGAACGGCACCCCGTATGGCGAGGAGAGGGGTGATCACGAAGCACCGGAAGGTTGTTTGGAGGATGTGTAGGACGGCCATCGGGGGTTTTTGTGCCTGTTGTATTTGCTGGGAAAGCTGTGACTGTATTAGGTGTGTGGTTTAAGAAGCGTAGAGGTATTCGATGGTGTGTGAGAGCACTCAAATGAAATATACACCCAGTTCGGAGGACGAGTGAGCCATCATGATACGTTGGAATTCAAGGTTAAATGGTTTCATGTAGTCAATATTAGAAAGCTGTTATGGATAGGCAGTGCTATCGACTCGGTTTTGGCCCGAACTATTGGGTCCTTTCTACGTGCATACCAACGAAAACTTGAAAATCCTTCCATTCGGCACCTGGGATTCTCAGCTAATCGCAAAGGAAACCAGGCCGCGGCTCGGGGGTTAGGTAGATGAATTTGTGCATTGTAAAAGTTGAGGGATTCTGCGCTAGGGTGCTTTTACTTTAATTTCAAAAGCTCGAACATCACCACACATCACTCGGCCTGAATTAGACTTTCACTCGACGATGACGATGGGTTAGCAAACTGGCTGGCATTTACGTCGCTCGACTTTAAAGTCGGCTTCGATTCCCTGAACAGGATTATCATCGGTTGGGGGTGCTGTAGTGCTTCTATGTTATACACCTATCAATATACTCGTTCCCGGCTCGGAGAACCAGAGCGCGAGTGCCAGTGAACGCCGGAGATCTGTGGGCTAGCAAAGACAGGGCAGACACTTTAGTTTAGTATAGGAAGCCCAAAATAAAAACTGATTTTTTCAAAAAAAGGGAACATGAACAGGGGGTTTGGTAGGGCTAGGGGTGGAGCAGCGGTCGAGCAGGGGTTTGGGATGAAAGTCTAAGGGGTGCTTGTAACCTTAACCCTGATCGTCTTAAGCTATATAACAACAACACATCTAACATCACAAATTCTGGAGCCGGGAGAGACGGTATGTATCGGTACTGTACAGGGCACGATTACGTGTCGCTACTTGCCCGGGCCTGCCGGACCTCTCCTATCTCATCGCTTTGCTTGAATACGGCTCCCTATCTAGCTTTACCATTCCCGGCGATGATGATCAGCAGTCACGCTCTGCGCTCCAACTATAAACCGGCTGTAAAAGCTTTCATAATATGATACCTGAATGACGGAAATAGTAACTGATTATTATTTTGGACAGCAACGGCTGACCAGTGGCAGGACTCTCTTGCTCAACATCTTGCTCAATTCTCCATCGCTCTTGCTCAACAAAACTAACCAACTGACATATGCATGAATAAACGACGAATAGCTATCCTCCCACCGGACACCGCCTATTTCTACTATCGTCCCCGCTCGCTCGCACAAGTCTCCAATGGCCCCCGTACCCCTCTCACTGCCGACCGGTGTCCTTCCGCGGATCCGCTACGCCAAGGCGCAAAACCAAAACTTACGCCGGAAACAAACGAATGGCTGGGGGTAAACAATAGAGATAAAAGACAAACATACGGAATACTCGTAATTCGAAAAGAATTCCGGTTGACAATCTCTTCCGGGTCAACCCCCAAGCAGTTTTATCTCCGAGCTTCGCTCACTCCGGTATCCACTTGTCCGGACCGATGATGCAATTTATGCCGAGAGTTTCAAAGGCCAACTACTAGGACCACTATTTTGCGCAGTACATTAGTTAAAATTATACGGGAATGGCTCTCGCTTCCGAATTCCCCCTCCCCATTCCACCACCTTCGCGCCGCCCTTCCAAACCGTTCAAGGCACTTGGTAGCTCCCTGCCGGTCTACTGGGAGAGGGTGAATGCAGATTCTACGAGAGGTACTATGGCCGCTTGACGCGGCTACTGCAGTCAGGCGAGACGCTCCACCATTTTCTACCCCCGAGGACCCCTGCGAGGAAGGCCTTGGACACAGGTTGCCCGGCGAATCGCTCGCCCGGGAGGGTAGGGGTTGAGGGTATCCGTGCTGATGGTTCTCTTCGTCTCTTTCAGACACCCGCTCACTTACCTCGGTCGGTTAGCGTGATCTCAGATTCGACTTCTGCTATTAGTGAGGGGCCGGACAGAATCTATAATCGCGGATGTCGCCATTTAGCATCTAGCGGAATTGGGGCATAGGACTCTGGGCAGTCCACATCTCCAATTCTCGCCCATCTACGCGAGGAAGCGGAGTAAGCAAAAATTGACTATCCCCTTGAACCCGACCAACAGTCACATGTCGGGCATGCGTACCGACGTGTTTCTCACTGCAGTGATGCCGGGGATGTTTGTGCAGTACTTGAGTTCGTTGGCCGAGCTGCGAAAGGGTTGGGCGGTAATTCAGTGCTCTGTGGGGACGGAGGGAGCAGGATGTCGAGAATGTGCTTGATGTGCGGGGTGGGAGCGCTGTGATTCTTGCTTGGCGAAAAGCTATCCAAGCAAAAGGGGAGGTAGGGAGGTGCGGGCTTTCAGAAAGAACAGGGAGGCCGCCACATGGCCTAGACAGCTCTCCCGAGGGCGATGGAGAGCAGTGGACGGCGAGCAGTTGCTACCGCCTCGACCATTGCTCTTAGGGAGGAGGTTTTGAAGCGGTTGGACGATACTCTGTTTATTCCTGAAGTACTTGATATCTATATCGAAAACTGAAAACAACGCCCTGATGGAGAATAATAGTCAGGCAAGAAAACTTTACGATCTGATCATTGTTGCAAACGGGCTTCTCTCCATAGTGAAGTAATTTTTCTACCGCCACCAATATCTGACCAGGAAGTTCTTTTGATAATCGCGGGGGGGGGAGCGCCAATACGCTTTGAAGCCATCGCCTACGCCCGTTCCACTATCTCAAGGGCGTTGACGAAGCTTTTCAATTACTTGCGACCACGAATGCCTAGAGCACCGCCAACCTGCCTATCGAGAAGGGGCCCAGCAATGTACAAACCACGAAGAATGCTCGATGTTCGCCCCTGGCCCCACAGATTTCACCCAACGCAAAGTCTACTGTCGTTTCTCACAGCGCTATAAGCGCCCCGGGTATCTGCGGAAACTCATGGAGGGGCTAGTGACAAACTACAAAGGCCCCGAGTACTCATACGCCGCCTTCCGCCGTGGTGTCAGCTACTACACCGACACGCAGAAAAAGATCAGCCCAACAAGGGGCGACTTTGACTTAACCACCATCAATGGTGAACCTAACATGCCGGTTCAAAATCCATATACAGCGTCACAGCTCTACAATTAAAGTCTCACTGTTCCGCGCATCATCACCACACCTAGAAAATGCTACGGGCGTGTCACACTGAAGGTTTCCAGTCCAACAGGCTCCATCGAATGCTGGGTTGTCCCTAAGAGCCTCGGAAAACCAGAGTGCCGAGACTCGAGGGAGGGTAGATGGGGTAAAATCTGGGAGCTTGAAGCGAAACTTGGAACAAGGCAGAACATAAAGATCGGCAACAAGAAGCCTAAAGCAAAGTCGGTCGCCACTGTAGACCCCCATGGCGATAGGGTGAGGGCTACCGTCAAGGATAAGACGACCGCCCCCACAAAGGCTCGGAAGCAGGAGGCAAAGGGGACGACGGGGTTCGCAGGGGTTTAAAGTAAGCTGGAAGCTAGGGGGAGACGTGCCAAAATTGTTGTCCAGCAAAAGGCGGAGAAGAAGGTGAGGCTACTTGAGGGGGCTGTGGCAGAGAAGGAGGCCAGGGAGGTGAACGAAGAGGTTGTTTGGATGCATAGAGAGAGGAAGGTATGTAAATATTGGGAGGTGCAAAAATGAAACAAGCAGTAGGAAGC
>QLOI01003655.1:0-24792 GCA_003313605.1 Tuber umbilicatum | reverse complement strand
GGAGGGAGGGAGGGAGGAAGGAAGGAAAGGAAGAGAGGAAGGAAAGACTTGTGTGGGTGAACGTGGATGTTAGAGAGTTAGGTATGGGCTCCTTTGTGACGCGTGCCTCTGTGGGCAAGCGTGATCACAGGTCAAAGGGCAGGAAGAAGTCAAACCTACGGTATGTTTTATGGTGACGATGGTGGAATTGGCGGTGGAGACTGGAAAGAACGGGAGGGGAGGAGGGCAAGTGGGGAACGGGATGCAATTCGTGATGTTTCTCTTCAGAGAATAAATGCACAACGTCAAGCACAGAAAAGTGAATGGACGGATAAGGTCCCGAAAGCTTGGTTGCTGACAAGCCCCACATTTATTACTTTAACACACTTGCTTCTGGAGTTCCCGGACATCTGCCTTAAACAGCTAGCGTTCTAACTTTGCCGAGCGAAAAAGAGTGCGTCGATCATACAATCTTAATAGTACTACACGCGCCAGTTGTCTCATAAGCTACCAATAACCCTTCACGAAGCTTGTCTCATAACAAAACTTCCTGGAACCCCACGCTCATAATGCCCCATGCTCACACAAACGCCCTTAGTTTCCACAACGGACTACTATAGTGCAGACCATCGTGCAGAACTACCTATCATGTACCATCTGAGTAGGCTGGTAGTATCATCACTTTCCAAGATGAGCCTGGACTACCGCACTCGAGAGGAACAGTTTTCTTCAATACGGTAAGGAAGACCTGCGATTTTCGGATACGGTGCGGGTTGCACTTGGGTAAGAATTTATCAACTTAAATGAGCTACAATGCTTCAATAACTGAGAAACTATAGACATTCACATCGGCCGTTGATAAAAATTTCCTTCTCTCGTTTAGAATCCCGCAAGCGCACTTACGACTCGTGACCCCCTACTTAAGGCCTCCTCCCCTCTCAACTGTACGGTACAGCATGATGAACCCGTATGATACGGCAGATGCTTTGGTTGTCTGAAAAAGACCAGGATCAGCATCTACAGTACCCACACCACTACAGCCAGGAAAACCGTCCAATTGACCCTGGCGAGCCTCATTAGTGTGAGGAGAACAGAGAATGAAGGTCATCATCGAACCAAACGCTAATGGGCACAGCAGTTGTGAGGTTATTGCCCTTACTGGTGAGTAGAAGAGGGCATAGTACAAGCACACGAGGGTTGTTGTTCCATTGAGAAACGAGAGTCTGTAAGTTCTCTATGATATCGACTGTGATACGTTGTCTGTGCAACCCCGAAAGAGGCAGGGGACTCTTGCTGGGTCAACCGGTCCATCCACAATAGGCTTTTTCTCATTCTGCCGTGGTAGGGATGTCTGGAAGGCCTAAACTTTCGTCATCGCGTTTCCTTCTACCGATGCAGAATTAGGCCTCAAACACCGTACGCCGAGTGATGCATGATGAACATAGCTTTCAACTTTATGATGATGTGGTTCTCCACAATCAGTAAGGACTCATTGGCGATACCAATACCAGTATCACATAAATTATTTGTAGGAAATTGCCTCCCTATTTATCAGAAGGAGGATGATCCTGCAAGACCACCCCACAAGTTTCACATCCACCCCTCCTCCTCCCTCGTCACTCTGATCATTAGCCAGTCGGCAGACATCTTGATAACAACATGATATGTGGTAATCGTAATGCGGTGGGTTCTGCATTGACTTTTAGGCCACCCACGATGGTTACTCTCAGAAATTACCGCTATTGGTAATGCGCAATGGAATATATTGGGCATTAATTGAGAAGATTCTCATTTGCTCATATCCCCGCGGGGGTTCCTGGGGCATATTCTCCTCATAGCACCTCTTGCCTGATGAGGTTGTCGGTATTTTGCCTCCCGCCATTGGCAGGAGCCAAGGAGGAGTTAATGGGATGGAAACGCAAGAGTCATAAGTTAAGAAGGTATGCGCTGTGTAGAGGAGATCCTGGCCATAGAACAAGATCTTCGTAGCTCTGGGGGGTTTTTTCTTTTCTTTTCTTTCTTTTTAGCATTCTTGGAAAATTAGGCCGACAGCCTTCCCTCGTTGTTATTATGGCCTGTAGTGTTTTTCCCAAGTAATTTGGTGTGCGAGTCTTCCGGCGTTGTAGATTTGGTATCCGCAAGAACAAAAAACCAGCCTATAATGGTAATGTAATGATAAAACCTTTTGGCGAAGGAAGATAGCCACTGTCATTTCAGGAGCTTGATAGGGATATTGGGTGAGTGCATACTTTGCCTTCAAATGGAGTGAGAGTGTTAGGAGAAATGTGCAAGTATGAGTACGGTACTGTACTGGTACCCGAGGGTAGTAGAAATTCCCTGAAAGTGCAATAAAAGGGCACGGTGATGTCACTTATGAGGTTGCAATACTGAGTCACGTTGCGATCAAATTTTGAAGCCATGACATTGACGGCCGTTTGTGACCTGGTGTTTTTTTTTTTTCGAAGACATAAATATACATAAAGGTTGGTGCCCTCCTCGTAGGGTATATTGCATCACCGCTCCCCCTCATTGCCACTTGACGGTAGCGGTACTACGCCCCCCGTGTTTTGGATTGTCGCGACTTGACGCGTAAAGTGAATTGAGGAAGACGCGAATGTTTTATTGACTCAGAATTACCTTAGCGGTATGGCGGCGTCATACCGGTACATATCAGGCAGGATGGCACGGTTGCTATGCGGTACCGGTATGTACCATGAAAATATCTCTGCCAACGATGCTAAGCCTTTTTTCCCCCGCCCGGCTGCTATCTCGTCCGTCAGTTGCTTTGCACCACCCATACCCCTCCCTCTTCTACCGGTATCATACTTCCTTCGTTCCTGATCACAAACTCACAGTATCTTTCTTAAAGGAAAAAAGGGGAAACAGAAACGGAAAACAAACGAGCTCTTAGTGAAGGAGGAAAGGAGAAGGGGAACAAAAAGGCGGGAAAGGCAAGAAAAGGGATACACGGATAACGGAAGGAGGAAGCAAGGGGAGAGCCAAGCAAAATTGTCCAATCAACTGATAGATCTCTTGCTTACTGGCTCGCCAAAGCTTGTCTCTTCCCTCATCTGAGCTTCCCTACACCATACCCTTCCATTACTTGCTGCGCATCAAAACAACAGAAACACACCCCACTAAACATCAAAATACCAAGCATTACAGATGGCAGACGAGAAACCCCCTCCTTATTCCCCACCTGCGAGCAGTAAGAGCAGTCTTACCTCCAGACCCAGCACCGGAAGTCTAAGAGCTGCCCACCCTCCGTCTCCGCGTTCACCCTCTCGACATCCCTCTGTGTCTTCACAGCAGTCAATGGCCGATATCCTCTCTGCCCCCCCAAAGCAAGAAGGCGTGCCACTACGGGACTGGAGGACTGTCAAGGTAGGCGAACTGCTCAGCAATAAGGAGCTCTTGTTCGTGGACCTTGATACCCCGGTCGAGTCAGCATGCCAGGTAAGCCCTGCCCGATTCCTACCCCCTAGTTCCAATATCGTGCGCCTGATGTTTCGGCATATCTGCATACCTTCGTCTGATCTATGGAATTTAAAAAACCTCGTCAAAGTGTTTTGCTCACCCGCACCGCTTAGACTCTTATCGACAACGAACTTTCGTCGCTTCCAATCAGATCGTCCCCTAACGCGGAGTCCGTATGTGGCACTTTTGATTATAGTGACTTGACGGCATTTCTCCTCTTAATAATGGGGTTATACCAACCCGATGAAGATGAGGATATGTCGTCTTTTGAAGAGTTGGCAAGGAAAGCCCGAGCAGGGTCCACTATTCCCGTAAAACTTGTTAAGGATCTTGGGAAAAAGGATCCGTTTATTACTGTCCCGGAGACGGAGGGCCTCGCCAAAGTTGTCGAGGTGTTTGGAAGTGGAGTTCATCGAATCGCGGTTGTCCGTGAAGGGACAAATCAGGTTATCGGGATGATTAGCCAACTGCGTCTAATATCCTTCTTCTGGGAACACGGCAGGAGTTTCCCTGCCATAGATCAGCTTTACCCTCGCTCCCTGCGTGATTTGAATATAGGTTCTGGAGAAGTCATCTCAATCAAGTATGTATTCGGCGAACGGAATCGTCTCCGAGGTTTATTTCGTAGGTCAGAATGCAATGGAGCTAACCTACTCGTAGCGGGGACAAAAAAGTTCTCGATGCACTTGAATTGATGAATTCTGAGGGTGTGTCTTCATTGGCTGTTGTAGACAATCAGCACAATGTGGTCGGAAATATTTCGACTTGGGATGTCAAAGTAAGCTTATTCCCCCATTTGTATCATTGGCGCTCGGACCCCGCTCTACAAATGTCAAGCTGAACCTCTTTCCATAGTATCTTACGAGATCAAGCTCGATGCCTCTATTGAAATCCTCTTGCTTGCACTTTTTGTCCGTTATTTTGACAGACAGGGGGTTAAGTGATGGCAAAGACTCATATCCAGTATTTCACGTGAATTCTCAGTCAACCCTTGCACACACGGTAGCAAAGATTGTAGCAACACAGGCACATAGGTGGGTAGGCCCCTCTAGGGATTAATTCTACATTGTTCTGACATCAAATTTGTTTATAGAATGTGGATTGTCGAAACCCCTAGCCCAGCATCTACTGCCCCACCGACACCCACTATACCCCCAGCGGTTGCAGTACCACCACTATCTGTGCTTTCTCCGCTTCCTTCTTCCTCTTCCTTCCCGATTACAGCATCACCCACCCTTACCGCCGGGGCTCTTCCTGGGGCGCATCTTAGTGGCAGGTTGGTGGGAGTGGTATCTTTGACAGATATTCTTAATATATTTGCCAGGAGCGCTGGTTTGACCCCGGTGGATCCTAACGAAGCTAGGAGGCAGAGACGCAGAAGTTCTTCTAGCTCGATGAGAGCTAGCTTTGATCAAGGTAGCCGAAGCTCGCTTGATTTGCGTGAGCTTCGCGAATCATCGAGGTCTTCGTTTGAAATCCGCAGATGAGCTTTGGATTTTACCCACTCCGGATGGTTGATGAGAGAGCATATCTATCGCTGATGGAGTTCGCATGTTTTCCCCTAACGCTTCATTTTCTGTTGGAAGAAGTCCATTTGTATTATACACCCGATGCGAGTTTTTATTTGTTCTCCACACGCACCGTATCAATTTCGATTTTCAGTCTTCACTTTCCTCCATTCATTAACGCTCAGTTATCCTTGGATAGGTGCCCGGAGTAGGTTACCAACAGGGCAAGAGGTGATGTGGGTGGGGCTTTCTAGCCAATTTCGTGTGAAGCAGTGGTCTTTTATATATTTTTTCTAGGGGGATCGAGTTCTGTTTGGGCCAGCTGTCGAGGAATTTCCTCAACTTGTCATGTATTTTTCTTCAGAAAACTTTGAAATAAATAGAAACACTGTCATCTGGGCGAAAGAGGGAGCCGGATACTGTAAATCACTTTTTCGCACCGAGTGTGGGGAAACCAGGATGGTGCCAAGATATTTTGGGTGCCGTTCTTGTGTCTGAATACGGTAACGACCAACCTCACACCATCAAACCACCATGATCCTCAGGAAATTAGTCTTACGGCAGAGTATGTCTACCTACCTAGCATGAAATCATCTCACTAAATCACTGGAATACGGGGAGCCTACTGATGATATCTTCGAATTGCAGGCCGATTGACTTCGCTTTCCGGAGCCGCTAGAAATTTCAGCGGAACAACCACCTCCGGGCAGAATGGCAGCACCAGCACGGAACCAGAAGGGACTCCCGGGGAGGGAAGTTTCAACAACCTCCAATCCCCAAATCCAAGTCAAGCCTACACCAGATTCCAAGAATACGAGAACTTTAAACGATTCCGTAACCTACCCCCCTCCACCACCACCACCACCACCACCCCCACCGAGCTCTGCTAACGCCCGGCTTTTCAGAAAGCACCACCGGAAAACTCGGTTCCATCCCCGGCCGGGTCTACAGGCCACACGTCGCCGCCAACCACCCCGCAGGCCCGCGAGACATAACGCTCGAACTCCTCATGGCCTCGGGCGCGCACCTGGGCCACCTAACCTCCCTCTGGAACCCCGGCAACGCTCGCTACATCCACGGCATCCGCGACGACATCCACATACTATTACTAGAAACCATAGCAGCGCACCTCCGACGCGCCGCCAGGGTCGTCGAGGGGATCACGCGCGCCGGCGGGTCGGTGGTCTTCGTCGGGACCCGGGAGGGACAGGAACGCTGCGTCATAAAGGCCGCGAAGATGTGCGGCGGCGCTCACGTGTTCGATTGGTGGATCGCCGGGACGATAACTAATGCTCATAACCTGCTGCGGAAGAGAAAGGTTGTCGAGCGGGATATGGCTGATCGCATCGTCTCGCCGAAGCCCGTTGATGATGGCAGGGTCGTCGTGCCGGACCTGGTAGTCGTGCTGAATCCCGCGGAGAATTCGGTTGCGCTGCATGAGTGCGCGCTTGCTGGAGTACCGACTGTTGGGATTGTGGATACGGATATGGATCCGCTTAGGGTTACGTATCCGATTCCTTGTAATGATGATAGCTTGAGGGCTGTTCAGCTTGTCGCCGGCATACTCGGCCGCGCTGGCGAGGCGGGGAGGCTGGCGAGGATTAGGGAGGCGGAGTTGGAGCTTGTGCAGCTTAAGCCTGAGGATGAGCAGCGGCCAGCGGAATACGAATACGACAATTAGATAATGGATGGGTGGAGGAATAGGCACATTTACGGGTCGTTGGGTAGGTACGAAAATCCCTCTATTTGTATATACAATTTTTGCTCTGTACTGTAATATAGAGTTGAAACAAAAAACAAGCCTGCTATAGACAATGTTCCTGGGAAATTGGTGGAAATAAAGAGGAAGGGAAGTGCCGGACATCGCATCGTAAGAGACAAGAAGTAAGAGGAAGGAAAAAGCCCCCAAGCCAAAGAAAAGGATTTATCACACGGTGTCGATCGCGGGTTCCCTGCAGAACAAACTGCCAAACAAACCTACCTACCTACAAATGAAGCAAACATGAGATATATCAAAGGAGCGAAACGGGAAGCACCCTAGTGAATTGCTCTCATGACAGTTTCGACCCTAGTAAACCCCTCATTAACGCCACTCACACCGAAACAAATCATCGTAGAAAATGAGCACAGAAGGGAGAAAACATACACAAAGAACGTCCCCGCAGACACCGGCATGGCCCTCAACATCGTCGGCCCCAGACCCCTCCAGAACCCCATGAACCCCTCCTTAGCATAGGTCTTCGCAAAGCAGTTCCTCATGTCCTTATAGGCACGATCGCTTCCAATCCTGTCCGCCTGCATCTTACTTTTGACGACGTCGAGAGGGTAAGAGGCAAGCCAGAGCGCCTCTCCTGCAAGGCCTCCGTAGAGTGCGATTTTCCACGATGGAATGTCGGAGCGGGGCTTGTTGCGGGATTCCATCTTCATGAGGTATTCAAATGTTAGAAACCAGAACCCATAGGCCTGAGCTTCTCGAAGGATGGTGACAGTTTCGCCGCGGTAGAGGCCACCCGCTACGCCGCCGGTTTTGAGAAGCTTGCGGACACAGTCTGCCGGGCCGTCGTAGAGGCGAGCGGCGCCGTGGGGTTGGGTTTGGAGGCGGATACGGACGTGCTCTATCGGGCCGGAGATCACACCTGGAGGGGAAGGGGGTGTTAGTATACTCTTGGAGAGGAACTAGCGGGAAGGAGGGAGGGGCACTGTTTGCGACGCCAGCAGCGGCACCAGCAAGGTAGTACTGTCCATACGTGAGGTCAGTCCTCTCGGGGTGCCTCTGAGCATTGTAGGCCGCAATCCTACGACGTGCGTCATGGAATGCGCCGAACTGAATGCTGACGCAGGCTCCTATCCCGACCAATGGAGTCAAGGTTCCCTACCGTAGCGCAGTCATTAGCTTATATTGGGAGGATGTAAGAAGATGGTAAGAACCTTATAGAACGCCAAAGCTCCTTCATTTTTATAAATCTTTGTCGCGGCATCCAGCGCACCAGCATACTGCGAAGAAGTCTGCAACCTAACCTTAACGATATCTGAAATTGGAGTCAGCGACCCCACCCATCCCAAGCCTTCCCACCAACAGCGGCAGCACTCTACGTAGAGGTAATAAGAATCTTACCAAAGGGCTGTCCTGCAAACAAATCGGCCCATTAGCTCCCGCCCAATCCAATACGATTTAATTAAGGCACCTTATAAGCCTCCAAAAAGCAAGCGAAACAAACCTATAAGAACCTGCGCGACCCCTCCAACTGCCCCAGCGAATAGGTCTTTAAGAGTCCTGGTCAAACTCCCTTGGTCACTTCCGGTCATTTCGAAAATGTCTCGCTACTGCCGCACGACCCAAGCGCCGTAACGGTTATTTTGAGGGAATAGAGAAAAGAATCTAGGCAATTGGTTCCGTGCTGGGCCGGCTCGGAAGACGTAGGAGGAGGAGGAAGAGGACGAAAGATGGAAGGGAGCGGTCTGGCACGTTTAACTCGTGTTGGGAACCCGGGTTTGTTTGCAGCTCTCTCTCTCCCTCTCTCACTCTATGATAGACCAAGATGAGCGGTTTCTATAGGGAAAACTCCCTCGGGATGCTCCGTCGATAACGTGATGTTGCGCAATTCCCGGGAGAGGGGTTCCTGGAACCCTAACCCTACGTTTTGGAGCAATCCTGCCGAAGGGATTTCGGGAGAGAGTTTTGGGCAAGTATAATAGCCAATCGGCAGCAGTGTAAGACCCCCCGTTGTATCATATTTCCCCTGGCCGCTTAGAGTCCTACCTACAGCAAGCTTTTCTGAAACTTGAGCCCGAAAATTTGGGCGCGATTAGGTTCCCTCCGGTATTTGAGCAGTTTCGGTATCGTGCGCGACTAACACCTTGCCGTAAATTACAGCTATAAGGTGCGATATCGGCGAACGGCATTTTGCCCCCTTAATAATATCTAAGGCCGGGTTCGCTGCGTAATCCGTGAGTAGACCGTTGTTGACCCCGATCTCTCTCCTGACCCAGTCACACAGTCTCCCAATCCCCCACTCGATCCTTTGCTTAACCTTCTGAATTCTTCTGGACATATTTTGGTAACTATTACTGGCCCGGCCAACGGTGTCTGCTAAACTCACGTCAAGTTACCGTACAGTATCGTGTAGCAATGCAAACGTACCTTGCTGACTTTACCTCCGAGTGATAACCTATGAGTGAACTCTAAACCGCCGTTTACGCAAATTAGGTTTGTGGACGATAGCATTTGAGCTCAAAGTACGGACCAATGAATAAGGCACTGTATAGCCACCTGCGCTGGTGTGCCGAGAATGCTCGGCGTTTTCTGGGCGTCTCCGGAGGATGAGTTACGTGTCCGAGGTCTAAATTACGATAATTCCCTCGAAATCCGATGCAGAGGGTCCATCGATAATTGTGAGTGAATCGCTTATTTCTTTCCCCATCCCGAAGACTTCTAAAAAACTTTGGGTATGGTATCACATTCTAAGCTTCATCTGAACACATATAGCTGAGAGCGCAAGGGCTATGTGGGGAGTTTGAGCTGGTGCTGGAAAGAGCCTTCTCTATCAGATGGATGTCTAAGATTATTCTACAAAATAAGATAAACAAAAGCCCAATTCAAACCGCCAGCACCCCGCCTAACTCGTGAATCATATAAAATAGGAAGAGGAAAAATGAAACCAATCTCCAGAGGAGTTGGATGAGCGTGCGCTTCATATACATCCAACAAAACGGAAGAAGTCTCATAATCACGAAGGAAATGTGAGGAAAAAAGGAGACCCAACACCACTAACATGGCCGGGGGGGTAACTTAGAGAGGGTTCTGCCGCAGCTAAAAGCTTACGCCTAACCCCACCGCTCCTGATCCCCACCCCTGGCCGCCCGCCTTTGCCTTCCTTAGAGCCCCAGCAGCTGTGCGGTCTTCTTAACCATGAGGTCCTCGTCGGGGAAAGACAATTGCTCTATGGTATGTTAATAAGAGCTCTCAAAACAATCGTATATGGGAAACTAACCGAGGCCAATTGCGTATGGCGTTGGGACCTCCGCGCCGGTGATTCTCTGGGCCGGGGCGTCCAAGAAATCAAACATGTATTCCATGCTCAGAGCAAGAATCTCACTGGCAACCCCAAAGCTGGGGAAGCCGCTTTCAATGGCGATCAGGTGATTGGTTTTCTTGACTGATTTCGCGATTGTTTCAACATCGAGAGGCTTGACGGAACGGAGGTTGATAACTTCCGCCTCAACTCCGTATTTCTTCTTTAGGGTTGCCGCCGCGGTGAGAGCTTGTCCAACGCAGCGAGAGAGCGCCACAAAAGTAACATCTTTTCCAACTCGCTCAATCTTGGCCTTTCCGATCTATAAATGAAGGAAAAAGTTTAGCGCCAGAGCCTCCTAACTAAGGAGATTTGATTGGAACTAACAGGTAGGACAAAGTCAGACTTCTGAGCCTCCTCTGACATAGGGAAAGCTTGTCCGTAAAGCAACCTAAAAACAAACTTAATATTTTTCTCTATCCTGAAGATAAAATACCCAAGGAGACTTACTCATTCTCAAGGACCTACAATGCCGCCCAATCAGCACACCGCCCATCAAGGGTAAGAAATAGGACTATACCACTACTGGGTTGGGGTCTCTAATAGCGGCCTTCAACAGACCCTTAGCATCTTCCGCACTCCAGGGTGTAACTACTTTCAATCCGGGGATGCTGCCATACCAGGCAGAGTAATCCTATAGCTGCGTCAATCCCCCGATCTTGTCCGGGGATGGAGGCGGAGATTGTTGAATCACTTACCTGAGAATGTTGAGCCGCCACACCAGAAGCAAATCCATTGGGTCCACGGAAAGTAATGCTACAAGGTTGGATACCTCCACTCATGTAGTGCGTCTTAGCTCCCGAGTTAATAATCTGGTCAATTGCTTGCATCTGGTCTTGGTCAGCCCCGGAGCATTGTCAAAATTGGACGATAGGCATACGGCAAAATTCCAAGTCATGAATTCAACCACAGGGCTGAGGCCAGCGAGAGCGGCACCAACGCCGAGACCAGCGAAACCGTGCTCCGTGATTCTATTGGTAAAGGTTAGTATAACCCTTCATAAACTCACGCCAGAAAACTTACGGCGAATCGATAACTCTCTTCTCACCAAAACGATCCAACAACCCCTTGGTGACTTTATAAGCCCCATTGTACTGAGCTACTTCTTCGCCCATAATAAGGACTTTCTCGTCCCTCTCCAATTCCTCAGCTGGTAGAAGTCGTCAGTGGAGACAACCCCAACACAATTCAACAATCTTGAGGAGCAACATACCAAGCGCCTCATTCAGAGCCTCCCTTACCGTATAATCTTTCGTACCGCCAGTGGAATAATTTTTTTGCTCTATCTTTAAAGATTGAAAAGCCGTTACTCGGGGTACGTTGACGACGGGCCTTCTGAGAGCATTTCCGGCAGCGTGGGAAAGGAAATTTCTAGCTGCAAACATGTTGACGGTAATGTTTGGGGTAGCGGTGAACAGATTCCGGGTATTAGATTGGAGAAAGGAGATAGTGGAAGTGGAGGAAGAGGAAGAGGTTGTTGAGGGAGCAAATTGTTGATCCGGCACCCAACCTAAAGAAATCGGGACCGGGTTCCCAAGAGCTGAATCAGCACATCACGTGAGTCTAGATTGAAGCTCTCCAACCATCACTTACCGTAGGCTTAGTAAAGGCAAAAGGGCAGGGTGAATATTCAAATCGGACTTTTATTAGCGTTTCGGCTGAAAAAGGGGATTTTTTTTAACATTGGACACTCTTTGTTATAGCTCAATTTGCAGATCTCGTAGTGCTGGATCTTTGCTTTCATCGCAACTGTCATCGAGGCAGCTGATGTGTGGATGCGGTTTTTTTTTTTGTGCACTTTGGCCAGGGGAAGCAAAAACTGAATTCGCGGGAGAAAACATCGCTTTCCAATTGCGGCGTGCCAGAGGCACTGGGTTAATATTCCTCACTTATTTAGGTTTATACACTCCCACTGCGCCCTTATGCGAAGAACAACCTTTAACGGGCATTGGTGCAAATTAAGTACTGCACCGGACAGGTGTGATAGAGTTGGGAAAACTACAGATACGATGAGTTACTGCATGGTATTCATCATGCCTTGAGTGTACTCTACCGGAGAGTAGCAAGAAAGGTTGTCGTAAGAAAAAGTGAGCGTTGAACCATACTCGTACACATCGAGCATTGAACTGCGAGCTCATGCTGCCTGAAGAGTCACCCATTGTACCACCGGGTTAAGGTGTTGGTAGCGGTGCCTTTCTGGTGAATGCCAAGAGCATACCCTGACCAATACCGGTATTTGGTGTTGCTTGTGTCGACCCCACTATGCCCCCTCTTGCTGTGGCCTTCCTTCATCCATCCCCCTTATTCACATCCCTCTTTTTTTCCATCCACCATCCTGCGTGCCAAAACCCTTCTTCTTTTTCCTCAAGGAAAACGCACAAAAGCACTCTCTCTTGTTTCGCTCAATAGAATATCATGACACGCACTACCGATACCAGCCCTGCTCCTCAGGAGGAAACATCTGTTGAGGCACCCGCGGCCGCCACCGAGCCTACAACAACTGAAGAAAAGAAAGTCGAAGGCGAGAAGGAAGGCGGAAAGCAATCCATTTTTGGCTCTGGTGCTTTTGCCTCTGGCGAAGTTTTTTCTATGTTCGGCGGGGGGGGATCCAAGCCAAAGAGAGAGGAGAAGGACGATGAAGAAGATGAACCAAAGGAAAAGAAAGATGGCGATGTTTGTTACCCGAATGCCCATGGATTGAGCTTTATCTAGGTTTGCTGACACATTACAATCATTAAGGAGGAGGCGCCTGAGTCCCCCGACGTCCACTTCGAGCCAGTTGTTTCGCTTGAAAAAGTGGAAGTTAAAAGCAACGAGGAGTCTGAGGAGGAAGTCTTCAAGATGTATGAACTCTTGTATAATTATCCTTTTTGAAATGGCTCTTGCTAATTTGGTGTTTGCGTAAGGCGTGCCAAACTCTTCAAGTTTGATAAAGATTCCCGTGAGTGGAAAGAGCGTGGAACTGGCGATGTCAAACTTCTTAGGCACGAAGAAAACGGCAAAACTAGGCTTGTTATGCGAAGAGACAAGACTCACAAAGTTTGCGCCAACCACTACAGTAGGCCCCCGCATCTGGTGAATCACACGTTCAGTATGCTCACCCACTTCTCCCTAGTTGTCCCTGATATGAAGCTCTCCCCCAATGTCGGAAGTGATAGGAGTTGGGTATGGAACACATCTGCCGATGTTAGCGAGGGCGAACCTGAGGCCCAAACACTCGCCATTCGCTTTGCCAACCCTGAAAGTAAGGCAAACACAATCCCCAACTAAGACAAAACTGACCCTTTCTGCCCCACCCAGATGCCAACCTGTTTAAGAAGGCCTTTGTCACTGCCCAGCAGGAGAACGAGGCTCTTATTGGTAAGGAATAAAGGGGCTGCACTTGACGAAATACGATTACTTTCTGCGGTGTTCCGGGGAGGGGGCGAAGTTCATCAGTGTTTCATGCGTTGTACTTAAGCTTTAAACTCCTGTCTTTTTGTTTTTCGGAACGAGGCTCAAATGTTGAATTCTCCTTCTTTCCTTTTTTCGTAAGTTTGACCTGATTTCGGTCATATCTTTAGTTACACCCTGCTCCTTAATCCTTTTGGGAGGGTGGGTTTTCTTCTCATGACGTGGGGGACGTGGAGGCGAAAAGTGGGCTCACGTTTGTGTGAGGGCCAACTTTGCCGTGTTTTGTAACGACCTTTGAACGCTTTATGATAAAGTGAGAACGTGGTTAATTGGAAATGATATCTCATCCTCGTTTATATTTGATTTTGGACATTTTAGGTCCCCTCCTCCGGCCCCACCATAAAAGCAGAATGCTTGTATAACCGATCGCGAATGCATGACTAGTCACTCGCCATAAATATTTCTAAAATTTAATAAGCAAGCCGTTTCCCCACCCGCAACCTTGGCAACTCACTAGTAAACCCCCATCTACTCACGGCAAAAAGCAACTTTTGTATAATATGGTAGCTACCGATTAGTCAATCCCTATGTAGTGTAGTGCAAAACAACAACGCCGAAACCAGACCGGTATAATATATACAGACAGGCAGAGAGGATATAGTAGTGATAGTGATGATGATAACTTGAGTAGAGGTGATTATTCAAGCATAGTGAATAAGCATGATGAAAGGAGAGCAACAACAAAAAAAAAAGTGATGAGAGCAAAAAACTAGAAGGGAAAATATATATCATAATAATAGGTCTCCTAATGCTCTATTGTCAGTTTATTTTTTTATATCCCGGGTTACCACCGGTCAATTGACTGGTTGGATGAACAGCATCACCCTCACCACTTCGATCTGGCATTATTTCATCTCTAAACCTCCCGCGCGTTTGCGTTTGCGTGGAAAACTCCGCCGGTTCTTGTTGAGGTGAAAGGAAAAAAGGAAAAACAGCAAACTCCTGAAATGTAGAAAGGGAGGAGGTATTAAAGAGGATAAGGGGACATTAGATAGTCCTCGCTTCCTCAATAATCTCATACGTCTGAATCGTGTCCTTGGGCTGGAAGTCTCCCCATCCCTTAAACCCGAGCCCACACTCACCTCCCTTCTTCACCTCGGTGGCCTCCTTAGTGAAAATCTTCATGGAGTCGAACTCCCCATCGTAGATGATTTTGCCGTCTCTCAGTACCCGGACCTTATCGTGCTTGTAGAGATTCCCGTTCTTCACCTGGGATCCTGCGACAGGCTTGGTCTTTCGCTGCTTCACGTTGATGGAGAAGACTTGGAGAATCTCTGCTTCGGCTTTGACAGAGTGCTTTATTAGTGGGGCGAGTCTTTCAGAGAGCTTCGCGGAGACTTCGTCTACCAGGCGATAGATGACGTTGTGGGTCATTATGGTCACGCCTTTATTTCGGGCGTATTGGATGATTTCGGGATCGACCGAGAGGTTGAAGCAGAGGACGTAGCCTGTTTATTTTATCAGATTGTGTAAAAGATAGACGGGGGAGGGGCGAGTGTGTGGAATTCACCTTCGGCCGCAGCGGCATGATCTATATCGAATTCAGTCACGGCTCCGAAAGAGGA
The DNA here is from genome assembly GCA_003313605.1 of Tuber umbilicatum. Lineage (NCBI taxonomy): Eukaryota > Fungi > Ascomycota > Pezizomycetes > Pezizales > Tuberaceae > Tuber > Tuber umbilicatum. The sequence continues at coordinate 9,738 of QLOI01003655.1, read as the reverse complement.
CCTGATGACTCGTGTCCCGGCCTCTTCGTTGCCGAGTGGTGAGACGGCTTCTACCACTGCCTCTACGGACCCAGCGACATCGCCTTTCACAATGAAGTTGACAACTTCGTACTTCTTCTGGCTCTCCTCTGCAAGCTTTTCACTAGCGGCGACAGCGGCGTCAGGATCTTGATTATTAGCCAAGGCTCGTTCCCGTATCTCTTTCTCGACTGCTTCTTTCTCGCGCTGTGCGCGGCGTTGGTTGTTAATAGCTTCCATGTCTGCGGCTTGCCGGAGACGCTCTGCCTTGTCCATGCGGAAGGCGATAGCTGTCTTCGCTTTGTCCTGTAGATAGTATGAGTAATTGGAAGTTTGTGGGGGGAGATAAGGAAAACATGCCTCGGAAACCGCCTGTATTACAGAGTCACCAGCCAATGGTTGGTCTCTCCAACCATCAACTGTAACAGGAGTTCCTGGCGCAGCAAATTCTACTCCAACGCCGTGTTCGTTGATTAAGCTCCGCACTCTAGCCCAAGTCTGTCCGGCGACAATAATATCTCCTGGCCTCAATGTCCCCCGGTTTACCAGAACTGTGGCAACTCTCCCTCTCTTCTCTGTTCCCGCCTCCAATACCCATCCTTCACACGGCCCGTCTATCTCTGCCCTCATATCCAAAACTTCGCTTAACGTGACGGTGGCCTCCTCGAGCTCCTCCATTCCTTGTCCCGTCTTTCCGGAGACAAGCACAACCTGAGTGTCGCCACCAAAGTCTTCAATATCTACTCCATTCTTTGCAAGATCTTGCTTGACACCATCGATATCTGAGCCCTCTTTGTCAATCTTGTTGATAGCCACGATTATGGGCACGTTTGCAACCTTTGCATGTTTAATTGCTTCTATAGTTTGGGGTTTGACCGAGTCGTCGGCCGCAACGACGAGGATCACGATGTCAGTAACATTGGCACCTCGTTCCCTCATAGACAGGAACGCAGAGTGGCCAGGAGTATCTAGGAAGGTAATGATCCTTCCTGAGGGCATTGTGACCGAGAAAGCGCCGATATGTTGGGTGATACCGCCATGCTCGGTAGCGACAATCGATGATTTCCGCAACCAATCAAGAAGGGTTGTTTTCCCATGATCGACGTGTCCCATAATTGTGACAATTGGAGGGCGGGGTCGGAGAACGGACTTGTCCTCAGGCGGAGGGCTATAAAGTATTAGATTTGTCCGGTGAGAGGGGACACCAAAACATACCGAGGGAGGAGATCCTCCTCCTTGCTGGTATCTGCTATTGGCTCATAACCATACTCCATGGCAATAAGTCCTGCAACCTCAGCGTTCATCACATGGTCATAACTGACATCTTCAAAGCCCATATTTTGCATTTGAACTATGAACTCATCCAACCTCATCTTCACCGCTCTTGCCAGGTTTGCGACGCTGATGTATTCAGGAAGATACAGGGGGATCATAGCCGGCACCGCCTCAACCTGCCTTTCCCTCTTCTTTGCTTTCTTTGCCTTCTTTGCAGCTTTGCTAGTCAATGGCCCTTCGTCCTCCTCTAAGATAGCAGATTCTCCGCCACCAAACCCACGCCTACGAGATCTCTCACGGGCCTTATCAGACTGCCGCCTTTCATATTCCAGTTCAGCAGGAGTGAGCGGCTGAGTTCGGAGACTTTCCGCCATATGGTCGGATGTAAGTCCCATTACTCCCGCTTCCCCCCCTTGAGAATTCTTTTGTTCAGTATTTTCTTTTTTAGTCTTGGTGAAGTTTGATGGCCTATCCTCGATTGGTACATAGGTAGCTGATATCTCCGCTATCATGTGGTTAATTTCTTGCGTAGGTAAGAAATGCTCCGCACTTCCTGATACTCGCTGTAGGTGGTCTCCGGATGTCTTGATGTCATCGGGCGCTCTGGGAACACTAGTACGATAAGCTGGTGCTTCCTGGTCAGTAGTAATAGATTGCCCAAGTCCACTAGTGTTAATTGATGGCGATTCGACTCCTATATCAGATCTAGGCCCAACTTGATCGAGCCCGCGTGTGTGATTGATTAATCCTTCTTGTTTCCTCGGTTCCAAGCTACCAGATCGTGACAAACCCGACGGAAATCTATTGGGTAATTTGGATCCGCTGCCACCTGTAGTTTGGCCTTGGCTACCCCAGATTGCACGAACAGGCGGGCCGTCCCTGGCTTGCCCCGTCCGCTGGTATTCCTCCTTTGCTCCGAAAGACCGCCGTGGCGGAGGGCCACTCCACCCTGACCCCGAACCGAGCGGACCAGGCGGCGCGCCTGGAATTCTATGCTCTTTGATATCGGGTTTCGCGCTAGAATTGCCCCGCAATATAGAAGGACCCGATGAAAGTGGAGGTCGTGCATCGTGAGTACCACCTTCCGCAGCTGCAGGCTTGGGGGCGGGACGAGTGCCCCACGAAGGCCTCGAGCCAAACTTATTATCCAGATTATCTCCAGTTGTTGCTTGCCCAGTATTAGCCCGCCGAGGAGGCGGGCCATAGGAGCGTTGCTGGTTCCTCCCATACCGACTTATCGGTGTTGAGCCTGAAGTAGGCCCTGCGCCATCTGAAGCCCCTCCACTCGACGATCCTGAGAGTGGCCCTCTTCCCATCCCATTGTCTGCTGAGCCATGCGCATTCGAGGGTGGCACGGACCATTTTGTCACAGGTCTCCGAGTTGAATAAGTGTTTGGATTCCGAAACGACTTAAAACCATCACTGGCAGTATAAGAGGGCTCCTCATCATCCTCGGCTACAGCAGCAGAACCCGGCGCGTCGCTCTCTGATGATTTCCGGGAAGAATGAAGGAATCTCGTATATAATCGGTAGGAGTTTCTGGTTGTATATAACGAAGAAATCTCTTTCTACATTTTTTGAAATTTCATCCCATAATTAGTCTCGCTTCTTCGATACCGTGAGGATCAGGTACAACAAAACAATTGGGTGGGAAGGAATTATACCACTGAGCATCGCGAGGTCCTCAGCATATTTGCGGAGGGGAGACCTATGGTCCACAAAGAGGCGAAAGGCTGTCATGCGGTGTTTTCCCGCACCAAAAGACGATAAAGAATATTTGGGTGCTGGGCCTTATCGGTTAGCCACATCATTATCAGCAAGATCCAACTAGGGAAGTGGCTTAACAATTCGATTATTGCATCGAGAGAGAGTTGATTCCAATCGCATCTAATCTAATCAATACCCGCACAAATACTCGCACAACTCTGTGAAAAAGAAAACAAAGACATTGTTAAAGCAACCCATACAGTCTCAGATCTCAATCCTTGTGAAAAAGAAAACAAAGACATTGTTAGAGCAACCCATCACGGACCACCGCCGCTTCCAGCTGGCATTTTCCCCGCCTGTCAGGTATCAGGCTACGGTATACCCTGTGATACGAGGCTCCGATAAAAATTGCCTGCCTGGAGAAAGCGTCTCAGACCAGAGCTCTCCTCCAGCGTACTTTCACGAGGGAATATACGAAGCACTCTGTGCATACTACACCGAGTCCGTAGCTATTTTCTCCCCCCCCCCCGGCAAGACCGTTCTCAATTCTCCTTGCGTTCCCAGATTCACGAAGGACCACAAAGTACGCCTTCTGCGGGGAAGAATTGAGCAGGAAGCAAGCAGCGAGCAGCGAGCACACCTCAAGACCAGCCAAAAAGGCCAGACTCGCCCACACACACCCCGCAATCTCAGATCTGCAGCAGCTGTGAGCAATATTCATCATGGCTGATCAAACCGCCTCGGATCACCAACGAGCTATGCAACATCATCAACAGCAACAACAACACCAGCAAACTCGAGACTCCCTTTCTTCTTCACCATCACGACATTCTTCCACTAATTCAATACTTGAAAATCCTGATGCTCCGGCCCTTCCACCTCCAAATCCAAATCCTGTCCTTCATCCCCGTTCAGTCTATTTACGGGATCATGTTTCCATTGCAACTGTGCACCCGATTATGCACACCTCACAGATTCCGGCTTCGCTGATAGCCTTCCTCTGGACTGAGCTCAATAACGAAATTGAGCGAGGCAATACCTATCCTGTAGAAGAGCCAATGACATTAGAGAAATTTACTAGCTATTGGTTCGGTACTTTCGCGGCTGTCATGCTTCTCGGTGGGAAAGAGGAGCAGACGGATCTTTTGGTGGAGCGAGATTGGGGCACACAGTGCCTTGGGACTTTTTCCGTGAAACCTAATTATCCTGGTGAGACTGCTGAATTATCTATTAACTGAGAAGCCGGAGATGCTGATTCTCACTAAGGCCGCAGTTCACACATCTGCAATGCAGGCTTTCTAACAACATTCGCAGCTCGAGGGAAAGGCTGCGGTAAACATCTTGGAGAGGCTTTTCTTGATTATGCTCCGAAACTTGTGAGCAAGCCTGAACCCGAACCCGAATCCGACCACTAGAGAATCAAGCTTACCTTCCAAATTTAGGGATATACCTACTCGGTGTTTAATCTCGTTTACGAGACCAACATCGCATCCTGCAAAATTTGGGACAGCTTAGGATTCAAACGGATTGGGAAGGTCAAGGGAGCCGGCCGTCTTAGATCATCGAACTACTTAGTCGACGCCATTATCTTTGGACGAGATCTTAACGATGATGAAGACTATGTCTCGGATGAGCGTTTCGATAAGATCAGATTCTACCTCGAAAAGGGCAAATATCCGCCCACCGCAGACCGTTCCGAAAAGTCTCGACTTCGATCTGCGGCAACTCATTATAAGCTCGAGAATGGTAAACTAATGCTCAAAGATAAGGAAGTTGTATCCGACGGTCAAATGCAGTATGAGATTGCGAGGTCAATTCACTGTCAGTCTCACGGCGGTATCAACAAGACTACTGCTAGCATCGCGGAGAAGTTTCATTGGGTTCGAATCAAGGAAACAGTTTCCCAGGTCATTCGCAACTGCGCCGAATGTAAGGAGCATGCAAAGGCTCCTGTGGTCAAAGGAGATCGGTTCAATGGCTCTCCAGTCAATTCCACTCCACCGCAGCTTCAGCAGCAGCAGCAACAACCCCAGCAACCAGGACAGCAGCATCCGCACCAGCAGCAGCACCAGCAACAGCACCAGCAACAGCACCAGCAACAGCACCAGCAACAGCACCAGCAACAGCACCAGCAACAGCACCAGCAGCAGCACCAGCAACAGCAGCAATTACCGCTTTCACTCACACTACCGCAGCAGCAGCTCCAGCAACCCCAATTACAGCAAATCTCACCAAACGCTCAGGCGTTACTCATCCAGCGCCAGCAACAACAGGCAGCAGCAGTCCGCGCCGCTGCTGCCGCTGCCGCCGCCGCACAAATGGATATTCCCGTCGACCCCGCAATGATGGAAGACGTCCAGCATACACACCACATTCCCCAGCAATTCGCCCCAGTTGCAAACATGCGCATGGATGCCGCTCCTCCTCCCCACGGCCCCGACAACACAACCACTACTGCGGTTACCGTCAACGTCAACCAGACCATGGGTGGCACATCCTCTCAAGCTTCCCACCAACAACGCGCTGCCGCGGTAGCCGCCGCGAGAGCTGCGCTGAGTGAGGGTGACGTGTTGACGGAGGAGGATAGGACCATGCGCGATCAGCACCTGATGGATAGGCTCATGGCTGAAATGAAGAGGGAGCCCGCCCAGGGTATGACTGTTCCATTCCAAGAAGCTGTCGGTGTTGGAGTCGAGGACGACGATACCGCGGTTGCTAGACAACTTAGAGAAGACATGGAAATCGAACGGTAGGGCAGATTCTACTGAATTATTGATCACCTCCTTGATTTCTCTCATCTACTGTTATTTCTGTATTACTGGCGCTACAAACACTGCTTTTTTTAACACTCCTTGCTTTACAATCGCTTTTGCCACGACGTATGCATCGGGAACAAGCCCTATTGGGTGGGAATAGGTGGCTGTTGTACGGGTTCTAAGGGGCGGAGAGGAATAACAAAAATGGTATTTTGGAGAAAACTTAGAGGCAGCGTTTATTTTCATCTTTCCTTTTCCCTTTCCTTCTCCTTTCCCTTCTCCTTTCCCTTTCCCTCTCCCCTCTCCCCTCCCCTCTCCCTCCCATTCCCATTCCATTCCTATTCACCATCCCCTTTCCCCATCATTCTTCAACAGAAAAATAGGGTAGTTTGATTGGGCAGGATCGGAACCCCCGGAGCGTGTCCCTGCTGTATTTCCACTTACGTAGTTACTCGTTACTTATGTTATCCATTTGGCTGGTTGGCGGTTAAGTTAGTTTATGTTTTTTTCTTTCGTTTTCTTATTTATTTTGGTGGTGGCTTTGATCGATTGATAGTGGGTGTTATTATGCATTTGCATCGTACACTACATACCGCTTTTATTTTCTGTTCTCAAGATGCTGTATTGGAGATATTGTGATGGTGTTGGATGGACAAGGGAGATACAGCATGGCACGGCAGCATGTTATTTAGGTTGGGACGTTGAATTGATATGATATGCAATTTTAAGTCAGGTTAGATCAGGTGTGGATCATTGTTTATCAGTCATGGGTTGGCCTGGTAGAGGTAATGTTTGATTTGGCGAGATTGTGATAATACTATACCAAGTTGGTCCGTGATGGTATTCACTGATGGAAGAAGGAGGCGAGCATGTTACCGCACCGTGATATTTTTTACGCTGTTATTGTCGAGTGGGAGTGCAGCTACCTGCATACTTTGGTCAATAAACAAAATCCGTCAAGTTAAGGTGAATACATCGTGGCACGTAGGGGTGGTCAAAGCAGACTCGATCGTGAAAATGGCGTTCCATGAATAAACACTGGTATCAAACATCCGCCCAAGTAGACAGCACTGCACCGGTATGGGTATCACACTCTCGCGACAGCGCCCACAGCACTGTGGGACTACTGTGTTGAGGCGAGGGGTGCGACTTGACGGTGGTTTTGGTGAGTTGTGATTCCGCTACGCTGAGATGGGTATTCGGTCGAGCCATACTGTAGTACCAGTCGCCGAAATATCTATGGTAGAACACACCGGGAGTATACCAACCCACACACACAGACAAAAGAAGCAGTTTATCAGAAAAGTGCAATAAAAAGTGATGAAAGGTGAAAAATGAAAAGGGGAAGAAGGGAGAAAAAGTTAAAATGCACAAGCCGGATCAACCCCTCCTCCCTCCCCCACCCTCAAAAGCACTACTTCTTCCTCCCACTGGCCGCAGCCTTCGCCTCCGCCGCAGCCTTCTTCTCCTCCAACTCCGCCTTCCTCTGCTTGGCCTTCTCCTCCCTCTCCTTCCTGATGACGGCCAACCTCGCGAGGTCGGCCCTCGCCTGATCCGTCCTGCCAGCCTCCTGCAGTTTCCAATACCTCTCCTTGGCAGCCGCGGCCTCCAACGCTTCCCGCTCCTTCCTCGTCAGCGCCCCGCTCCCACCCCCATCGGAGCTACCGGGAGCGTTCGGATTCGCCGTCGCGATGACACTCCTCCACTTCTTATTGGCTTCCGCCGCATTGCCCTCCTCGTCTTCCTCATCTCCCGAGGAAGGGAGGGAGGATGGACCGGCGGTAGCGGTAGATTTGGCGCGAGCAGCTTCTTTACGGGCTTGCTTTGCCGCGCGGCGTTCTTCACGGGTTAGTTCTGGCTTGTCGGTGCCTTCCTCGTCTTCCTCGTCCTCCTCATCTTCGTCCTCGGAGGAGGGGACTTCAGGTTTTGGGTCGCGGGGTTCCTGCGATTCGTTAGAGCATGGCAGAGTAAGAGGAAGGAGGGGAGGAACGCACACCCCACATCCCCTCTGGAATACCATCGTCATCGTTTAGGGGCGCCAGGTTTCTCGAGAACTTCTTGCCGCCTGAGAATGTATTGTCAGCGTAATGGACGTTAAGGAAGGAGGGAAAGAAGGAAGGAACAAACCACCGCGTTGAGGCTTCCCGAACTTTCCACCTCTACCGCGTGATGCCATTATTATATTCAAGAGAGGGGAAGCGTCGTCGTAGCTGTTGTTTGGTATCTACCGTAGTTTGCAGGAAAATACCGTGGAAGAAATTGAAAAGCTGTAGGTACGCACGGTAAACTTATGATAAGATTAGAAGCCCGGACCAATCAAACTAAGGTCAAACAAGTTAATAATCAAGCAAACAATAAAGAACTCAAGAGGCAAAATAAAATAATTTACCGTATCAGAAAGGCACAAACCAGAGGAGGGGTAAACCCCCGCCAAGCAAACTCCGCCAAAAAAACAAAAAACAAAACACACACCTATAAATACCAACCCATCCCCAGTACTTTCCTCTTTCTTCCCCTTCACCAAAAAAAAAAAACGTTACATAACCAACCCTCCATATTCACTCCGACTTTCCCTTTCCACTCCCAGGAAAGTTGGAGGGGAAAGTGGAGGGGAGAATGATTCACCGCCGATTTACTCATGTTCGATAGGTTTTTTCCTTTTTTCTTTCTGTGGGCTATTGGACAACGATTTGACGGGACATTTATTCACTCGAGTACCGTACAGTACAGTGGTTGTGGACTCTGCGGGAACGGGAGGAGGGGGTTCAGTTCGTTCGGTGGATGCTTAGTGGGCAGGTTTCAAGATCATGCAGGGTCGCAAGGACACGATGGATGGGATGAGGAAGAGGAAAGGGGACATGGCATCGTTGCCATACCATGCCACAGCGTCCACCAATTGACTCAAATCAAAAATAATAGTAGAAACACTCAACACTCCCCTCATCAGTATAAAGTGTTCCAAGCATTCAGTCCCGCAAGACCAACTAGCTAAAAAAAGGCCATGCCCACCCTCCAATTCCCTCTCAAGGAAAAAAGGAAAAAAGCATATCTATGTAGCGTTCACCATCACCACATCTAGCTGTAACCTCTACGAGAAGACAAGAAAGTAATATAAAAAAACAACGCATTCTAGGTCTATTCTTCCTCTTCATCCTCATCCTCCTCATCCTCTTCTACCGCGAGCAAATCTCTATACTCCTCCCACGTAACGCTCGCCTTAGTACCGCGATAGGTAACAACGTCCAATTGAACCTTATTCCAATCATCCTTCTTCCCGGTCCATCCCGCCTTGCGCATAAGACTGACCAAAGTCTCCTCCTTAGTCCAACCCTGTTCCTTGGCTACGTCAGGGAGATAAGTAGCTCCCATGCGTCTACCATGGTACACGAAGCTAATCCTAAGCCCGTGGACGCCAATTTCCCAAGCCATGGGGCCATCAGCGGGCTCAAAGTCGGTCAGGATGGTGACCGCGCATTCGAGCTTCGGAAGCTCCTTGAGAGCAATGGGATTGAAACGGGTATCCTCCAACGCACTACTCGTTCGTAAGCGTCACATCATCAACCAAAAGGAGTGAGGGGGTTTGAGGGGAACAAACGAAGTGAGAGCATAGGTCTTGAGTCCATAATCCAACAGCTGGGCTTCAAAAGTCCCAATACACCCACGAAGGTACTTGGGACCGGACTTGGAGAGCTTATTCCATGTGACAAACACCGGGGCAGACTGAATACCGTTGGCATGGCCATTCGCGTGCCCGTTCGTGTGACCATTCGTGTGCCCGTTCGTGGTAGCAGCGGAGGAAGCCTTATACTGCTGGTAGATTGCCTCGATTATAGCCAAAGGACGCGGAGGGCGTTTCTCAAAGTTTGCCGAGAGGACTTCGAAGCAGTAGAACGCGTGAGCGGGAGAGGCCATCCTTTCGATATTTGTTTATCTGTTTATCGTTCACTTATTATCGATCCGAAGGGGTTCGAAAGAAGGAGGG
>QLOI01003654.1:0-19779 GCA_003313605.1 Tuber umbilicatum | reverse complement strand
TTCAATGACTGGGGTTGTAAGAGACACGGTCCTGTGCGAAGACTTTCCGGACACGACTGTACTCGAGTATGCCCACTCGAAACTTAGCACTCGAAAAAAATGTTTCTGAGGGACCGGATGCCTCTAATATAAAGTTGTTACTGGTTCAAACTCGATACCAAGCACCAACATACCGTACAGTACCAGTGCCATTTCCCAAAACCCTAGCAACCGGTAAGTTATACTACAACTGTGAGTGCAGCTTGGTAATCACTTCTTGGTTTAGGGTCTTGAAAGCCGTGTTTCCCGGACTGCTGAGACTGGAAATTTCTCTATCTCGCCTGTCCTGAGACACGGTCTAAGATGAATGATAAGCAACTTTTGTTAATTACGGTACCATACCGTACTGGCACTGCTGATTAGCAGGTATGTAAACTTCAGAATACCGGTACTCTGCTCAATATTAGCTAAATAATTGTAGAGTGCCCCCGCTCACCATCACCGGAAAGTGTTGAGACTGTCCGCACCTTTGTCATCTCAGTGTTCAACGGTTGCAGGGATGGCACAAGATTCTCTGTCCAGGATCTTCCAGCCGCAACGATTCAGCGCTTACAGTATCCCCAGTTAGCGGTGTGTAACGTCCTCAACACAGCCCTCGGTGCCTGGTGCAGCTGGGAATGGGTATCGGTATCTACTGATGCGATGGAGAATATCTCCTACACTAGCTACCGCCTTTGTTAGTAAGCATTAAAACTAAAACGGCCTTCACCGTGTGCCTGTTTCTGTTTACACTGTGCGTGGTGTGGCTTTTCCCTCTTATTACTGCGGAGAGAATCGATTCATAATGGTGGTCGAGGTAAAACCGTTCACCCCATCGCTTGCTGTGTACGATGTTGGAGGTGCGCATCGCCTATTCGATAGCGGCGCTCTCTTGAGTCTATATCTTCAGACTACCCCATATCCTGAGGTGGGACCCCATGGCAGACTGAGGACACCCCCTAACTGTGCTAATGGGATTGGTAGAACGATCAAGGGGCCAGGCTATTCACGTATTTTATTTCTAAGCGAGATTTTTCCAACTGATTTAGCTAAGCCATTTCCTCTAGATATAATAAATATACCTCGAGTGATATACTACTAGCTCTTTCTCGGTCGTTCGATTTCAACAGGTTTTCAAGTTTTCTTCGCGGATTAGCATGGGAGAATCATCTGACACCCACGGCTAAGGTAGCCTCTCTACCCTGTCAATGTCAAGACTGTAAAAGCGGTCGCAGATGTGGTATGGGCGGTTCCACCCATGAGTAGGCTCTTTGCTGATAGTTTTAGGTCAACACCTATTCACTTGCAGCGTCCCAATATTTCAAAGATCCAGTAGAGACGAACCCTTCGAACAGCATAGCGGAATCAAGGAAGTTAGGGAAGATGGAAACCTCCTGATGATACCCGGCACATATCAGTGAGTAGCGAACTAGTCCCAAGCCGTCCACGTGCTTACGGCGATCGAAAGAGGCCGACCGGAGGAATTCATGTTATCTTCAGCTCATGCTCAAGTGTTTCTGTATCCTTTTGGAAATTGGCAACACAGATACTCCCGCGTTGAAGCCCTTATCTGCGGGGATGGCGTTGCCTCGGGTCGACTGCATTCGGTGCCAGCCAATTATGTCCTTGACTTGCTCACCATTGCTTGTGCGGGGTGGGAGGACTTGATTGAGTGTTCCAGAAAGTTCCTCTCTCGGATGGTGTGAACCCCGGGTCAACTCTAATGTCCATGAAGCCATTAACCTGAATTCACACTCTCCAGAAACACGAGATACTCGAGGAATCGACAGTGAATGACAGGCAGATCATTCGACGGCTGGCACGAAACGCTCAACAATGGGAGAGGCTGCGAAGTCTTCATCGGGATCACCTCCAAGGCTTGTCGGGATTGGAAACCCTAAGCACTGAAGGACGATGGTTTGCCGGAAGCGATGACGAAGGCAGGGCGGCTGTTTTCTCGGAAATTCTAGAAGCTGTCAAGAGCCTAGAGGAGGTTGGCGAGGGGATTGAGTACTTGATACGAGAAACAAACTCGCTAATTCAAACCGTAAGTGGAGAAATGTTCCTGGACTCTGTGTGGATTCCTAGTAACCCCGGGTCAGACATCGAATTTGATTACCATCGAAGAGGGATATAGATCGAGGGATCAAGGTGAGAGCATTAGGCGCATAACTTGGGTTACTGTATGATTCCACCTTCATGGGCGTACCGTAGGGACTCGAATAAACGGATCCTATGCTAGGTACGATAGTCCGAAATCTCCCCCTCTGGAAATGGGGGGAAATGCACACCAAAAATAATAATATGGTCTTCAGAGAAAGGTAGAAAAGGGAAAAACACCAGACCTACCGAGAGAGGCAACTCCAATGCCCTAGCACGTGATCCGATTATTCGAGTTCTTACGGTACCGGTAGTCTGGGAACCATGAAAACTGATTATATATTGGGTTGCGAAAGTTTATCTTTCTGCCACTCCTCTTTGTGGCGGTTTGTCCAATGCTCATCCGAAGTGCTCTTCTATTCTAATATATTTTTCACAGAGCTTGTTTGGCATGAATGTGGACGTTCTGGAGAGTAACCCTTCATGGCTGTACTTCATCTACCTATCGGTACCCATGCTGCTCGCGATACTACTCGCTACGGCGGTCTTGAAACACTCGAAGAGGCTTATAAAATGGTTCCTCAATACGTACGGGTTATCAAAAAAGACTTTTGAAGTCTCAAATCCCGAACTACTTTCCGTCAAAATCGACAGGGACGATAAATACCAAAGCCCTAATTTAATATGGGCAGCAAAGACAGGGCAAGAAGCCCTAGTTCGTCTGCTACTGAACACGGACGTTGAAATCGACGCGAAGCAAGACGGGCTCACCGCTCTGCATTGGGCGACACGATATGCGCATGGCCGCGTGGCAGAAATGATAGCATCACGGGCAAAGTGTGTCAACACTATCGACGAGCTCGGATGCACTCCTCTTCACTGGGTTGCTCGTAATGGCCTAACAGACCTCACCACAGTTCTTCTTGAGAAAGGAGCCGATTATAACGCCTTGGATAACGAGGGGATGAATCCTTTAGAGTGGGCAACACTGAATGAAAATTTGGATATATACACCATCATTGCAAAGCTTGATGAGGAGGATGCGCCTGCGGAAACGGAACTGCACTCCGCAATAGAAGCGGGATCGCTCCGTGAGGTTCTGCGACTACTGAACTTCGGGGTTTCCCTTACCGTGAAGGATGACAAAGGCAGAACACCCCTTCACCTCGCAATAGGACTTAAGAACCGTCCAATTGTTGAGGCTCTACTCCGGAAACATGCCGATACGGAAGTGGTGGATCCCGATGGGCATACGGCATTACATTTGGCGGTCATGAGTGGCGATGTAGACCTAGTCAGCGTTTTAACATGTTCGATGGCAAATACCGAAGCGGAAGACACACTTATGAGGCGTCCGATACACCTAGCAGCACGGAACGGCTCAGAATCCATTGCCAACGCCCTAATACAGTGTGGTGCAATACCTCACTCGGTTGACAGCGAGGGCAACCTACCACTCCATATTGCAGCCGGACACGGCCACCACAAAGTAGTGAAGCAGTTGATAGATAAGGTGCCCAGTGCATCATTACCAAGTGTAATAAACACTAGGAACGCCTTCCAACTAACGCCACTCCACCTCGCCGCAAATCAGAACATCGAAACGGTGACCGAACTACTAAAAGCCGGAGCAAACGTTAACACTGCCTCCGGTCCCGAAAATGACACCCCATCCACCCTGGCGGCAGGATCTGGAAAGGGCGACATCCTAGAAGTCTTGCTACATTACATGCCAGCCCTAACAGACGCCCTCCTGTCCGACCTTTTAAAAATCGGCCTCGATCACGGCCACGCGGGGGTGGTCAGCGTCCTGCACGACCACGGCGCACGCATTGAGCAGACAACCTCGGGCAGCGACGCCATCTGGCAAGCCTTCAAATCCGGAAACCTCGAACTCTCGAAAATCTTCCTGACAAACGGCTTCGACGTAAACGCCATCGGACCCCTCGGCATGACAGCGCTGCACTTTGCTGCCGGAAGCGGCAATCCGTCAATGGTACACCAACTCCTCAGCCACGGAGCGGCGATCTCCGCCACCGATGAGTGGGGCTGGACTCCACTGCATACCGCCTCCTCTGCCGGCCACGATCAGGTCGTTGCCCTGCTGTTGAAACAGGGAGCGGATAAGGATGCCAAGGATGTGTATGAGTGGTTGCCCGTTCATCTTGCGGCGGCAGCCGTACACGATGCGGTCGTCAGGGTTTTGACCAACGGGGTGATGGAGAGCCGGGATGTTAAGGATTATCCGAGGGAGGAGAAGGTTGCTACCGTTCCGCAGGTGCCGGAGGGCGGCGAGTCGGGGGGGTTCGTGATCCGCGAGTTGATGAGCCTGTAGTCTGTCGTGCTGTGAGTTCGGCCTTTTAGGAGGTTGGTAAGGGGCACATAATTAGGTGGCGTAAGGAATGGCAATATTGTGCTTTTTTTTCGCTATGTACATTAACCTAGTTAGAGCTCTTGGACTTAGCGATGAGTTCTTCGGAGGAAATAATAAAATAAAATCGAGTGATCCCCCATGATTATATGTACTTGTGATTGGTTCATTGATAAGCTGAGTGCCAGAGGGGTCCCCCTAATATGGCAGAGCACCACGCACCGATACCCCACAGAGCCCCACCCCCTCGCCCCACATCTCCAACCAACTCAGGCAGAAGGAGCAGGATTGGAAAACGGGCGACTGGAGCTGTTACGAATTTCCATGCCCCGGGGATATCCGATGCAGGCACTTTGAGAGAATATCACGGACCGATTCGGGAGCCGTGTGCTAAGGGGGTCGGATTGGAGGATTGCCATTCGCTTTCTCGCGTACCGATCTGGATACGGTTATGGCCTCGCCATGGTTGCCTACGCACCGTGACGGCAGACAATATCTGAGCTCGCGGATGAGTTTCAAGTTACTATCTTTCCAGGAAACAGTCAGCGGGCTCACGATCGTGTTTTCCTTGTCGGAAGTACCGCCCGTACAGGGGAATTGGTCTCGATCCTGGTTAAGTTAGTCTGCCTGTCAGTTGAGATAGCTCTTGTTCTTTCTCATTAAAATTTGATGTATTCTGCAGGATTGGAACTTGGGAAGTAAAATGAAGTATTCCAAGTACAGTACAGTATGATACCGGCAAGGAGATTGGTATGCGCAGCACGATGGATATCCCATTTCCATCCACTCTTTCTGCCAGCCCGAACCCGACCCAAACCCCCAAAACCCATCATTTCCATCGAGCCAACCAAAATTTATGATACCATCCTAATGCGAACCTAACCAACCAGAAATCGAGTGACACACTATGAATGCGACCGGACAAACTCTCCGCCGCGCAAGCTCCTAGAACAGTAGTGAAAGCTCTGGCTGCTGACAGGGAAGCTGGTTGACGATTACTCGTAGAGGGACCATGCGGTAGGAATGGTAGTGTTGCACAAAAGTGTAACTTTATTGAGTCACAATAATCATTTTCTCTCCCCTTTTTCCGGTTGCCTTGAACCTTGAATCATACTGTGCTCGGGTACCGTATCATACGAGTGCCAGTACGAGTAAAGTACCATACCAGCTACGGACCACACCCAGATATCACGTTGCGTTGTCAGTGCGGGGGCAAGTTGACGCACGAGGTGGATAATTTGGTGAATCGGTGTGGCATTGTTCTCGCGCTTGGTAAGACTGACAAGATATCGAGCGGCTTCTACGAGCGCGGTATGCTACCGGTAGGAGCACAGCGCGGAGAGACAGAGAAAGTTTTGCCCATGAATATTCGATGATAATATGCGATTTGTAGCTCTCGCGCCCATTTCTGGAGTGCGCGCGAATAAAAAGTGTGTACTTGTACAGTAGCAGGAATACCGGTGCCGGTTGAGTGACTGAACGATACGAGCACTGTACAGTAATGCCGGTATCGGCGATTGGTGGCGAGCAAGAAGGGACGGCGAAAAGATCTAGCCAATCTCGGGCCCTCCTTGCGGGACATCAATGTCTTTTTTATGCCGGTAAGACGCAACCATCACACGCACAGTACCCAGGAAAATGCTCGCAGTGCTTCAGCCTCCAAGGAGGAGAACGAAACCGTGCAAGATTTTAGAATGCCTGAGTATTTCTTTCAGAATAAATCGGATCTAAGTATGCCCTATTAGATTTTGTTGATAGCTACGATACCCTCTTTTGAGGGTCTTGGAGACGTGATTCGTGTGAGGAACAGAGTTCCTGTGGTGCCAAACGATGCAATACGGGTGAGTAAGCATTGTCTCGGCGCATCTTGACGGCACTGTCACGGCAGACGGGATGCTCAACCAAGTTTTTACTGACAGGTTTTGGACAGCACAGGCTAAGTTATCTATGCTCGAGTATTGTAACCATTTTTTAACAACGTCGTTGGGTAATAGTAATATCATCACACAGAATTTTTACTATTTTTATGGGGTCTACGTGAATGATTTTATGATAAAGTTCCGTCTCCGTCTTCGAGTGCAAGCCGAGTGCAAGGTACTTGACGGGTAAGATCGGAGAGTCGGTGGTATTGAGAAGGATGGCACCTCTAGTCTCGTTGCGGCCAACCCTTTTGCTCAGATCCTCCAAGCAGCGAGGATGGACACGAGGTGTGAGTGACCATTTCCACAGGAAATTGTGGCACCAATGCGGAATGATTGTCTCATGCTCGATATTACTCTAACAGTATAGGATGTACTGCGACATATCTATTGGTATGCGGGCCTTCCGTGGCAACGCCGCGCGTCCGCATCGCTTATCCAAAGGCAAAAGTCTACAACGGCTGACGAAAGCTGTTTGCTGCTTGTCGTTGCCAGCCACTTGCTGCCTTTCTCTCCCTCTCTCTCTCTCTTCCTCCGAACATCTCGCCCCGTCAACCTCCCCTCCTCCGCTCCCCCCCCTTTCTGCCCCACACTTTCTCCATCGTACCTCATCCCCGCTTTGCTCTTTTCAACTACTCGTATCTCACCTTATCACGTACCCGTTTAAAAGTAAGAGATCGGCACCATATCAGCCTTGTTTAACATTTTCTCCCATCAATCGTTGGGCTCTTGTAGAGCTCCTGGTACTCGTACAGTACCGAGCGTTCTTACATCACTCTTCTACACTCACTACCGTCACCGCTACCATAGGCTAACATCATCCTACTCTACTTGTCATCATCTTAGCCAAAAGCCCTTCCCCACCTTATCGTGTTATTTGTTGAGCTGCAACTTTTTTTTGAGCTTCATTGCCGAGGATTCACGGTCTCGATAACTTATAATCGGACCGGGCGGATTTGTTCATTATAACCCACAAAATATTATGCTTCCCCCCTTCGAAATTCGTGGCCTGCGTTGGCCGGCCGAGGATCCTGAGAGTACTGCACGGGAGGGCTATCTTCACGATGCATGGCCAGAGATCAGACTCGAGAGTCACGATGAGTATAACAATCTTATTCGCGAACATCCTGAAACTATTTTGAGTTATGTGGATGAGGATGATGGCGAAGTTATTACCGTAAGCCAAACTCCCTTTGTTTTTACCGCAACTTCGGGCCCCGCCTTTGCTACTTGGGCTGGATATTAACCCGTGTGTCCTTTCAGGTTGGTTCTGCAGAGGAACTTTACACTCGCGTCGAGGATGTGTTTCCCACGCAAGGCTCGGCTATATTTGACTTGCTCTTGCATCAAACCCACCCGGATTATCGAGCTGCGCTCGATATTTGGCAGAGGAGATTTGTCGATGTTGGCCATGCGAAGGCGAAAGCAAAGGGGAAGGCTCTCGCTGGGTTGAGCGAGTCGGAACCGAGTACGGCAAAGAGTGGTTTGCTTGTCGATATCAGCGACAATGATGATGTCTCTCATTTCAGTCGCAGCAAAGCCGGTGCTGATATCTATACCCCTCAATCACCTCTCTTAACAGCCTTTAGCAATGAACTCGAGAAGATTATGCAAGAGGCTGCCAGGCCAGGGGAAGGCTCTTCTCTGCGCGCGCCGAGCCCGCCACCTAGCCCACCCGTTCCATCAATCCAGCCTATGAATCGGAGTGGGGAGATGCTTACGCAAAGTCTTCGCGAAATAGTTCGGGATATTGGACGAGTTGCTCTTGAGCTCCGCGGAGATGTCCCATCGCAAGCGAGGCCGACGATTGGTGCCTTTAATAATGCGCTTTACACT
Organism: Tuber umbilicatum; assembly: GCA_003313605.1. NCBI lineage: Eukaryota > Fungi > Ascomycota > Pezizomycetes > Pezizales > Tuberaceae > Tuber > Tuber umbilicatum. The sequence goes on along the minus strand of QLOI01003654.1, from coordinate 11,535 downwards.
GCGCTCGGGGCTTTCACTTCCCAGCTTCAAAGTGTGGCACTTGATGCAGCTAATGCGGCCAAGAATGCGGCCCAGGTCACGAGGGATATGGATACTTCGGAGATAGAAGCACATGGCCGCAGGGTGAGGGAGCTGGCAGAGACCATTGGCCATATGGCAGTTCAAGGGGCTGGTGTTGCTAGAGAAGAGGTTGGAAAAGCGCTCGGGAGCGACTCCGCTGAGAGTCTTAGGGATCTCGTGGAAGCTGATGCACAGACCTCCCCGCAGCAGTCAACGACTGGTAGCTATAGAGCTACCGTGGAGACTGACGATGAGGGGGAGGAGGAAGAAGGCGATGCTATTGGGAGGGATAAAAAGAGTGAGCAGAAGGCGAAGGCGAAGTCTGTTTGGGAGATGTTTGACAACCTCGAGGGAACCGGAATCATTCCGGTAGCGGGAGAGGTTCCATCTTCCAACGATGCCGATAGGGTTCCTAGCCCCACCCCCCCGCTTTCTATGCCCCATGAACCTGTTCCTCTAGGTGAACTGGATAATCAACCATATTCCAGTGCCCCTGTTATGCCTACGTTTGAGCCCCCCGCGGGAGGGCCACCTTCCTACTTCCCCCATGCTGGGTACCCCATGCAATCTGAGGACACTGGCGTGTTTCACCCCCCGGATCCCGCCCATTTTGGATATAATCACCAAAACCCGCCCCGTCTTCCTCGTCCTCATTCATCTCGTTTCCCACACCATTTTCCTCCTGATTACTTTGGTCAGGGAGTGCGGATGCCAGCACCACCACCACCACCACCACCGCCACCTCCCCGTATTCCCCACAGCCCAGTTCCTATATCCCCACCTTCCCCACCATTCCCACGCCATCAAATCCCCCCATACCCGCGCCGGCACAATCCGCCGCATTGGGGATCACCGAGTCGTGGATGGGGCTCGGAAGAGGCAAGACCTCGTCGTTCCGGGGCGTCACCACCGGAATGGCCTTTGAGAAGAGAGGATTCTGATATTTCGATGAGAGGATCGCTCCGGAGGGAGGATTCCGATGCTACGATGAGAGGATCGCTCCGGAGAGAGGATTCCGATGTTACAATGAGAGATGTTGGGTCTCACGAGGAAGAATACACTCCCAACTCAGAAGGCCCCAGAGATCGGCGTGTGGGGCGAGAGGACAGAAATAGGGATCCGGAGCCAGTCCCTCGACCGATTCGTCGTTCCAGCACTCTGAGGGATGGTGCTAGGAGAGGAGTGCAATCTAGAGAAAGCTGGGCAATCCCCCAACCGCCAAATCGTGTTCCTTCGTTTGGGGGCTCGGGCAGACCAAATTCGATCGCATCCATGCCCCCTACTCCGGGCCACTCTAGGCTTCGACAGTTTCCATCTCTAGCCAACTTTCGATCTCCCATACCACCACGTCTTTCCCGTGATTTGAACCATAGAGCATCGGTTTCCAACTTTCGCTCTGAGGATCTGGACGCACTGGTGAATCCGTTTTTAACCCCTCCAAGACAGCCCTCCCCATCTGAGACAGCCCCTCCAGCTCCTGATCCGCCAACTTCCGCAGTGTCTATTCCAGGCGAGTGGCCTCATGCAACCGTCGTGATTCCACCGCCCCCACCTCCGGCTCCTATGCGTGCCTTTAGAGAATCTCCCGCTACTTCCCCAGTCGCACCGGCAGTCGAGCGCGGCACCGGCCCAATCGCTCCCGCAGAGTCAGCCAGGAGACAGCAGACCAGGCCCAGAGAGCTTAACGAGCGCCACTCTCCAAGCACAAACCCCTTCCTTGAGCGCAGGCGAATGCGCGAGAATAGACTTGGCTTCGATGGTAGAAACTGGGGGGGGCAGTCGCGCAATAGAAGGACTATCGTCCCCCCTATCCCGGACCAGGAGGAGAACAAGATTGACAAGTGTGTTGCTACGCTGATTGAGATGGGGTACAGTGATGATGGAGGTGAGAGCGCAGTTGAGAGGTTGAAGGTTTACGCGCAGATTGTCGAGGGGAACGTGGGGAATGCGGTAGAGATGCTGGAGGAGGAGAGGGAGGCGTGGGAGAGAAGGCAGTAGTAATTCCCATTCCTTTGTATCTGTGGAAGACAGCAGGAGGTGGTGGACTGGTATCTCTTTCTGGTGGATGGTTAGCTATGAATGATTGCTCTTGCTAGCCGTCTAACCTATGTTTTCCTTCACTCTTTCTATCATTAGTATTGCCGCAGTATTTGCTCTTTGTTTCTCGGGCCCACATATGTTGCCCTGGTTTACGTTGCTCTTTTATCCTCCTCTCTTCTCCTTTCAACATCATCAGATGTCTTATGATTGCTTTATTCGCCAGTTGCGTTACCGGTATTTGGTTAGTTACTCTGTTAAGAATTTAAGTCTGTCAATCGGTTGTTTTATCAAATTTATGGCGGATGCCTCTTTTCAATCGTATTGTGCTTGCGAAGTCTCGTACTTGGTATCATAACTTGCGGTAGTAAACCGAAGATCGCTAACTTGGCTCTGGTCGTGGAAAAAGATTTCCAGGGGTTTTTATGCATCTGGCGTGTTGTGTGTAAACTAGGCTTTGCTGGCCAAATGGAAATTGAACGGTTATCCTCTTGCGCACGATTGGAAATTGGTGGGATTCATGTTCTCGGTGGTAACGGAAACAAAAGGTCTTTTAGAGACAATGTAGCCATTGCTCCGTATGATATCTAACAAAGTAACAACGAATAGAAGGTGCAGATCAGGTCGGAATAGCTCAATTTTATACCAGTCCATCGAGGTACTGAAACTCCACTAAGCCTTTATTCCCACTTATCCAATTGGGTGTAACTTCAAAGCAACTAGTCCGGGGTTTCGCCTTCTGGAACATTGTATTTATTTCCAGACAATATGATCATAGGAGCGAATAATCCCTACCTAGATCGCCACCCACCAGTTTCCGATTTTTAAGGACCCCCCCCGAGTACTGTGTATCGCACCCACTCGAGTATTGGAAGGTGAGTGAGCAAAGGCAACCTATTCCATTTGTCTCCGGACGGTGCCGGACGGATCTCGATAAACGATCCCCCGTGATATTTGCTATAAAAAAAACCTGGAGGGGCGGGTTCCTTTTTATTGATATTTGTTCGATCCGTGGTCGTTACCGCACGGTACGGTACCCGTACTGTAGCACTCTACTAAACGCCTTCCCGCCCATCTCCCTTTTCGTGGAAGAAAAAGACCCCAAAGCGCGGCCCGGGCATATAATAATTCGCCTGCTTGTCGGAGGGCTCCCGTTACCAAGGGCTGCGGGAGGTTGTGCACTACCTATTTCTTGCTACTACTGCGCTGCCTTGCGTACCTCAAGGTAGTGATGAGGGGCTGCCGGTTTGGTATGTGCGTAGTGTACTTGTTTTTGGGGCATGGGGGGTGGGGTGTCCGGTCTGGGGATATGATATTTGGGTGGAAGATAAGGTACGAGTGCGGCCGATAGATATATTCGTCATGTGATAAGCGGGTGTAGAGCAGCAAGTTGCAACAAGTAAGAACTTGAAACTAAACACCATACATTGAAAACTCAAGGTACTTTATGGGCAGGTATGCCATAAACAGGGAGGTCAAAAGGAATTGAAAAAATTAAAAAAAGGGAGGGAAGGAAGAAGGAGAAAATATAGAAATAAAATCAACCATGAAAATTGTTATCCCCCTTATTCTTAATAACAAGTTGTAACTTATTTTGAAGATCTGAAGAGTGCCGATTAATGAGTTCAATTGGTATTTTTTCCCATTCTAACACCAGAGCAGCCTTTACCTGATCCTTTGTAGTATGACTTAGACCTTTGAATTAATACTCTTCCAATGAGTCTTTTAAATAGTCCTAAAGTGGTTCTATCTTATTTAGATCTGGTGACTGAGCAGGCCAGTCAACAGAACATATACCTCCTCTTTTCCATTCCTCCCCACCCAATTCTTGGGCTGTAGTGTAGGGTGGAGCATTGTCCTCAACAGTCCACATTTCCCTTCTAGTTTCTTGTTCTACCATTTGTAAAAATGAGTAATACAGAGGCCATAAAATACACTCTCAATAGACTATTCAATCAATACCTCTCTGGCTCTGATCTTCATACACTTTGATGACTTCCTTGAACTCCGACTTAGGACATCGCTTTTGTCCAGGATATCCTAATGAAAGTGGATAAGTTTGATCCAATTAGTGTATATTACTATTTAACTTTTGTAAAATTTCAAATTCTTCAGTTTCTTTAATCCATGTTCGAGCCTGCTTTTCATTTTGCTTTTGCCTTGATACCTAGTGTTTATTATGGGGCCTCTGGGGGCCCAAAAAACCTGGGTTCCCAGCCAAAAAACCGGCCCCATCCCACCTGTAATGAACACTATTTTTGCCTCATTTTCTATCCCTAATATACTGTTATAGTATTCTCTCACTTTAGATTCCTTCTCCTATACAAAACAAGACCCATGATATCCATAGGCCATACAGGCCCAAAACATATGTTAGGCATATGCAGTTCCAACACCCCCCTCTGGCCCTGATGTAGGGCCTGGACGTCGCCTGCAGCACGGTGTAAAGTTGCTAGTTACCAGCAAATATTGGGGAATTGGCAGCTTCCCCGTAACACTGTATACGTCATCGCCATCCGCCCGACTGGAAGCTGTTCGCAGGATATATGAGAAGAGTAGTGTGCACTGCTCATACCGCTGGAATCCAGTATATGATACAAATAGTATCTGGATGAACAGAAAAGCCTACCGAATCAGAAAAGAGTAATGCTTTACGTTGACCGACTACGAATAGTCATAGGTCTGCAAGAACGGACAAGAGTTAAGAAGACGTAGCTGTAAGGTCATCTTGCTGGGCAAATCAAAAAAGCAATGGAGCACCAAGCCTACCAACTCTACGTGAAGATAATGCAGTCATGCCTCTGTGTTGTCACTGTTTGTAACAGGGGCTCCCTGTGGGAAGATGGATCCCAAGGATGCGGCCGTACCGAAGCTTTCTTTGTACGTAAAATGAAGAACAAATATGTAAGAGAGAAAACCTTAACGGTGAAATTTAATATCGTTAAGCCGCAGCTTTACTCAAATAAGTTCTCGAGAGGATAGTTGATCATCTTAGGAAAAGAGGTCCCGCATATACTTAAGTAGAATTATATCACGAGCTCCTCTCCATCACTCCTAAGCTCACCACCATCGTGAGCATGCCCATCTCATCTGGGCCTCGGGCTAACAGTCTACCGAATGTCAGCTGGCTCTGCTATTTCATTATCCGACGTGAAGTGTTCATGCTATATCCTGATACATGCATTCAGCTGCAGGAGAAAACTCTTCACATCGTTGTCCTGTTAGTGGCGAACTAACAGATTACTGATAAGCTAGTCTAATATCGAACTCACTGTTCCATATGTATTTGTCTATGCAAGTCCTATAGACTAACACTCTATGGTATTACTACGTTTTACAAGTCTCTCGTCTTCTACTGTCTTCGACACGATAGCTTGGTCTACGGACTCCCGTGATGAGGTACTTAAGCCATTGGCTCATACGGACGCTACTCAGAATCATTGAAGTTAAGTACGTCTACCAAGACAAGACTACAACGATCTAGAGTTTGCTAACAACCTCCAGACATCTTACAGTCTTTCGGGAACTTATGGGAGTCGAAGGTCTACCACTCATCCGGAGGCCTTCCCGGCTTCTGGTATACATTTCATCCTACCTTGGTAGGCTTATAAGTATCAGTGGCGTATGGACTCAAGAATAACCTTTCGTGTAACTATTCGATTGCCCCATGCCTCCTCATATATCCTGCGAACAGCTTCCGGTCGACTGGACAGCGACAACGTATACGGTATTATGCCACCGTCTTCAATCATAGGCTTTTACTAGTAAACTAGCAACTATCCCTCAGTTGGCCCATGACGCATTGTCTGTACTAGCCAATTTTTTAAGTATCCGGACACCTTGGCGCCAAGGCTTTTGGCAGCGCCAAGGCATGCAGAGCGATAGGTAGGAAAGAGTAAACGCGCCAGCAAACATTCCTGTACCACAACAAACGAAGACCAAGGAAAATGGCTCCTCCCGTATATCCGGCCATCAAGCGTAGTAAGAGTCCTCTTTCTTATCACCTAATTAAGCTTACAAGATTCTAGGAAAAGAAGTTACTCCAAGGCGTCGTGCAGTAATAATTGCCTATCCCTGTCTTAGTCAACCAATGAGTTTCCGTCAAATTGAGGAAGCTACCGGGGTTTCTAAGTCAACTGCAAGTGATATCTGGAGGCATGCCATGGGAAATGCACAAAAGGCACACCTCCAGATATCAAATTCTGTGGTAGCTCGTCCAGCGGAAGTGCCGGAAGGATTACTTTCAGAGGCAAATGCGTCTGAAGCCACTCTCCATGTGGGAGAACCTCAAGCCTCTACTTCCCGGCTTGCGCTCCCTACTCCCAGGCCCTTTATCCACCCAGTACCGGTGGTCTTCACTGCCTCTGCCATACCAACCAAAGGCCTGGTCAGTGTGAATGGTGATTTCTCACTATTGGAATTAATTGACTCCAAGGTGTTGGACCCAACCTCCCGTTCTGGGCGTCCAAAGGCATTGAACGAGGCGGATATGGACCGGCTTGTCTCTTTTGTTAAAAGAGGATTTGAAACACGAAGAATGACTTTGCGAGATATAAGGCGAGAGGCTGGGTTTTCCCATGTTTGTGATACAACGATATTCAAAGCTCTGGCTACTGGGGGTATTCACGCCTATAGAGAACTATTTAAGTTTATCTTAAATGATGATAATAAAAAAAAAAGACTTGTAAGTACAATTTTCAATACCTGTCCGAACCTGAAGACGGACGGACTGGATGCCTGGGTTCACTTCTATAAGAGGATGATGAGGAGCAAGGTGTTAATACAAGATGAAAAAACTAGGAATACTGCCAATTGCGTCTCGCTTGGTGTCCAGAAGTGGAGTGGGCGAATTACGGCTTTACGGACGAAATGTCAATCGAGATCGGCGGGCTATTTGGACCCTCGAATGTCTGGTGGGAAAAAGGAGAAAAATGGCACGATGACTGTGTGGGAACTAAGAAGAAGCAAGACAATACAGTCATATGCTGGGGGATAATTGCCTGGGGATGGAAGGGACCATTTTGGGTTTGGGAACATGAAACTATGGAAGAAAAGGAGGAGGCAGCAAAAAAGATTGCTGCCTATAATGAAAAGAGCTTGGAGGAAGAAAAAAAATTGAACAATCTATGGAGGTCTACGGAGGAATGGCGGGAGTTGAGAGAGCAAGAGCTAGCAGTAGCAAAAAGGTCTGGGGTAAAGATAAAAACCAAGCAATCGTGGAGGTCTAAAAAGTATAAGGTACGGAGGATAAAGAGAGGGGAGGTGAAGGGGGTCGATTCATGGCGATACGTTACGGCTCTGGCGCGCCCACTCATTTGGCCCACCTGTCATCAACGCATTTCCGAGAACTCTGAGTTTCTTCTCATGGAGGACAATGCTCCCGCCCACGATTCCGATTTTACAAACTTTGAACGAATGAAAGAAGGAATTTCTAAGGTGAATTGGCCTCCCAATTCACCTGACTTCAATCCCATAGAACATCTATGGGAGTTAATGAAGTCTAGAATACAAACTCGAAGGGGACAGGAGCGGGTAACAAATCTTGGGCAGATGAAAGAAATGCTTAAGGCAGAATGGAATCGTATTACAGTGGGTGATATTAATGCAGAGATAGCAAAACTACCTGGGATAATGAGGAAATGTATTGAGAAAAATGGTGGGAATAATTTTCATGCATAGTTTATAGTTTAGTTACAGTATAAGATTCTATAAGCTATACAATGAAGATAGCTGAATGGAGATATTCTCAATTACACACAAACAGCAGATATTGCTTGGCGCCAAGGTGTCCGGATACGTAAAAAATCGGCTAGTACATCAGGGCCAGAGGGGGGTGTTGGGCTGAGGTTTTCCAATGTTCGCTCAAGGCAAGATTTTCTTCGGTTCATAGCTCAACAACGGATTACCCGATTGAGCCCATATTCAAACCTCCGATATAATCTCGCGTAACAAACATTTCTATGACTTTTCCCGAAACTTGGCGTAACCTTTTATGCTCAAGGTAGGGTAACTCCTATTTAGAAGTCGGGTAGCCATTTTGCTAAGGTAGGCTAACTCGCCAGAACTCTCGGAGACCTTCCAAACTCGTAGCGTAGACTTTCTCTACCTCCCTGGTATGCCTTTCCAGTTCACAGTCTAAGCATTACCATTTGCTTAGTCCACATGGTAACCCTTCGGTAGAGTTACTAGACTAGCCTAACCGTAACCCTTCCAGGCTCCGGCATGGGATAAGACTAGGTCTACTGTAAGATCCATCAGGGTCGTTACACCGTTGTCTGTTGTTGAGTCTGATCATCTCAATAACAGAGGAATGACTGATGTGTTCGTATTATGGAAGCATATTTCAGACCGAGTTTATATGGTAATGGCATCGATAACTTTTGACTGGCGGAGTCTTGCACACCCTCAGGAAGACAAAGTATATCAGCCAAATGACTAGAAGCGGGGAAAGTTTTCAGGGTCTACGAGTGTTTGCACTCAGGTTGATAAGACAAAGAACAGTTTGTCATAGCAGAGGCACTTAGTTAGTATAGGTATTAGATGTACTGGCCGCGGAAACTCATGCGGGATATAAATATAAGAGTTTCCCCCCAGCTATTAGACAGACAGCAACAGAGAAGAGATCTTATCAATATAACAAGTTATTATCTACATTTCATACTCTTAGTAGTCTTAGCGAACAGAGTATTAGCGAATTCAATTACGAAAGCCTTCCTGACATTACTCAGTTATTGAAACATTAATGCTTAACCATACTCTACCAAGCTGAGTTGGTTACCCGTAACAACATAATCATGTTCCATACTCTAGTAGGTTTAAACTGATGCCGTCCGTAATCAAGTGGATTAGAACCATGGAGATGGGAAATGTTTGGAGATCAGCATGGGTGTCCAATTTCAACTCACATTTTATCAGAATATGTAAATGTCTGCAAAAATGTTAATTGAATTTATTAATTATTTTCTAATATACCTCCTGCAAACTACAAGTATGGTTAATAGATATATTTATCACGTAGGTCTGACAAGAGATTTCAAAGTCTGGGAATTATTTCTGTCCACCTCACGGTAGACCAAGCCCACCAATATCTTACGTTCAAGTAGCAGATGGAGTTCAGAAGTAAAGTGGTCTGGTACAGACATGTTGAAGATTAAATTTTGATAAGAAGTTGTTAGGAGAATGGATGTGGAGATCGAGAAGGGTAGAGAGAAAATGGAGAGGAGTGAGAGAGCAAAAAGGAGAAACGGAGTGGTATTTTGATCTATTAGCAAATAAGAGGTTGACTAAGTGGCTTAAGGAAGTGTTAGGCATATTTTCATAGAGTTATGAGTTTGACCATCTACTACATAACCTAACAGTAAGTCGACTGAGAGCATTTGTCCTGTTCTGATAGAACAAACTCTCCCTTACATGTGGAAAGCCAAAGAAATAAAATTCGTCAGTTGAATAAAGAAATATAAAGCAATTAAGCTAGTCCAATCATATACTGCACAGATGCAATAAATGCACTTCCCGGATGAGAGTTAAGAAGTGTAACGGGGGCTCCCTATGGGAAGATGGATCACAAGGATGCAGCTGTACCAAAGCTTTCTTCGTAGGCAAAATGAAGAACAAATATGTAAGAGAGAAAACCTTAACGGTGAAACTTAATATCATTAAGCCACAGCTTTACTCAAATAAGTTCTCGAGAGGACAGTTGATCGTCTTAGGAGAAGAGGCCTCGCATATACTTAAGTAGAATTATATTGCCAGCTCCTCTCCATCACTTCTAAGCTTACCACCATCGCGAGCATGCCCATCTCCTCTAGGCCTCGGGCTAACATTCTACCGAATGTCAGCCGGCTCTGCTAGTTCATTATCCGATGTGAAGTGTTCATGCAGTATCCTGATATATGTAATCAACTGTAGGAGAAAACTCTTCACATCGTTGTCCTGTTAGTGGCAAACTAATAGGTTAGTGATAAGCTAGTCTAATATCGAACTCACTGTCCCATTCGTATTCATCTATGCAAGTCTCGTAGACAACCATTCAATGGTACCATTATGTTTTTTACAAGTCTATCGTCTTCTACTGTCTTCGACACGATAGCTTGGTCTACGGACTCCCGTGATGAGATACTTAAGCCATTGGCTTATACGGGCGCTACCCATAGCCACTGACGATAAGCACCTCAGTCAAGATAGGACTACTACGATCTAGAGCTCGCTAACAACCTCCAGACGTCTTACAGTCTTTCGGGGACATACGGGAGTCGAAGGTCTGCCACTTAACCGGAGGCCTCCCGGGCTTCCGGTATACCTTACATACCTACCACTATAGGCTTATAAGAATCAGTAGTGTATGCACTCAAGAACCCTTTCTCGTGTAACCATTCAATCGCCCCATGCCCCCTCATCTATCCTGTGAACAGCTTCCGGTCGGAAGGACGGCCACCACATATACGGTGTTACACCACCGTCTTCAATTATAGGCTTTTACTAGTAAACTAGCTACTTCCCTTCAGTTGGCCCATGACGTATTGTCTGTACATCGGGGCCAGAGGGAGGTGTTGGACTCAGATTTCTTAATATTCGCCAAGGGCAAGATTTTCTTCGGTTCGTAGCCCAACAACAAATTACCCAATTGCGCTCAGATTCGAACCTCCTATATAATCTTGCATAATAAACAATCCTATGACTTTTCCCGCAACTTCGCATAACTTTTTACGCTCAAGGTAGGGTAACTCCTATCCAAAAGTAGGGTAACCTCTTTGCCAAGATAGGGTAACTATACTCCCTAAGGTAGGGTAACTCGCCCGAACTCTCGGAGACCTCCCGAACTCGCAACGTAGACTTTCCCTACCTACCCAGTATACCTTTTCTCGTTCGCAGTTTAAGCATTACCATTTGCTTAGTCCACATGGTAACCCTTTGATAGAGTTACTTGACTAGCCTAACCGTAACCCTTCTGGGCTCCGGTATGAGATAAGACTAAGTCTACTGTAAGATCCACCAGGGTGGTTACAAGAAGATATCGCTGCAAGGAGATTCTCACTAGGCAATCAGAGAAGCAATGGAGCACTAAGTCTACTGACTCTCCTGAGGGCAACACAGTCATGCCCATGCATTGATCACTGATGTATGATATTGGAATTGATCACTTCAATACAAATGAATGACTGGCAGAATGTGCAATGAGGCGGCATAATCCAAATTAAGTTCATATGGCAAGGACATCAGTAGCTTTAGACTGGCAGAGTCTAGGATACCTTCCGGAAAATGAAGTTAATCTTGGCCTGAAGACCAAGCAGGGAAATAAGTTCAGGGTTTAGCAGTGCCCGCACTCAGACAGGATAAGATATTAGTTGAGCAGTTGTTAAGAAGATACTTAGTTAGTATTGTCACGATTCTAGACTGACTTAGCTGGTTTCATTTGTTATATTGTTTTACTTTCGCACG
>QLOI01003651.1:0-14074 GCA_003313605.1 Tuber umbilicatum | reverse complement strand
GGGGTTCACCAGGAGGGAACGATGGAAAGGTGGGGGGGAGGGAAGTTTCAGCACCACCAAGGGGTGTGAATCTAGACCCATAGGAGGGAGGATTTGAGTTGCGCCTTTGGCCCTTTCCCTTTCCCTTGCGGGAGGGACCGGGCGAAGAGGACATGATTGTAGAGTAAAGGCTTTCCCTGTGAGGGGTAAGCGAGGAAGCTGTGAGAAAAGGTTTTCAGCCAATGAGAAAAAGCCTTGGCGAAAAACTTGGTGTGGTTTTTTCAATCGCTGTGGTTGTAACGGAGACGGAGCATGCGTAGTGTAATCGGTTACGCACAAGGTAGTGTAACTCCTATCGAAAAGTAGGTTAACCTCTTTGCCAAGGTAGGGTAACTATCCTTTCTAAGGTAGGGTAACTCGCCGGAACTCTCGGAGACCTTCCGAACTCGCAGCGTAGACTTTCCCTACCTACCCGGTACACCTTTTCTCGTTCGCGGTCTAAGCATTACCATTTGCTTAGTTCACATGGTAAATCTTTTGATAGAGTTACTTGACTAGCCTAACCGTAACCCTTCTGGGCTCAGGCATGGGGCAAGACTAAGTCCACTGTAAGATCCAGCCTGGTCGTAACTAACGCTAATCTTGGTGTACGAGGTGCCGCTTAGGCTTAACAGACGGGTATTAGTTGAAAAGCTTAGATACGAAAATCAATGAAGGCGACAACCATGAAAAGAATGATCACCCAGATCCAAACAGCAAACATCTGAAACTAGAAGAATAAACATATTCTCAACGAAAAACAGCAGGAAGCGGATGAGAATGATCTGCTAAAACTCTAAGAGCGAGTATCAAAAGTGAGGAAGGGAAACACCCACAAACGAAAAGATGCGGACGAGAATTGCCTGCAAAACTCGGAGAGCGGCCCTGTGAAACAAGAAAGTGTCTGTAGACTACATTGGGTTTAGGCAAAGCACCCGTAAACGAAAACACCCCAAATGAAAACACCCCGAAACGAAAACACTCGGACAAGAATTGCCTGCAAAACTTGGAGATCGGCCCTATGAAAACAGAAAGTGTTTGTAGACTATATTAGGTTTGAGCAAACCAGCACGGCCGCAGTCCGCTAACCCTAAACAGAAGAAACATGGCAAAAATATATAAAAGTAAAAATACAAATAGGAGATACCAAAAGAAAGTTTCCAGGCTCCTAAGCGCCCTAAGTATCTGTAGTAGAGCCTTTTAAACGGACTTACACCCTCGTTGCAGCTTCCTATTAGCAACATTTGGTCGGGGCATACTAGCTTTGTTGGCAGAAGCTGGCAAGCTAGGACAGAAACAAACCGGAGAGGACTCCTAACGTCCGTTTCTGCTGGCGCAATGGTAGAATCTGCTGCCAACAGAGCTGATGGAACGGCTGGCAGTTGTAACAGCAACTTACCAGGTGTAGAGTGTCTACTCGTGCTGGCGAAGTTGCTAGGAGCTTGGTTTGATTCTCGTCCAGCCCCTGCTGCTGGCGTATTTGCGGGGGCGTCACCACTGTGCGGATCGGATGGGGAACGGTTTCTGCTCAGCCTACTAAGTTGAATCGTAGATGGGTCAGTGGGCTGCTCAATGCCAGAGACTAGCCTCAAAAGATGCTCAGCTGATTCTCCCACCTGTACCTTCTCAGAGGCCATGAAGGGCAGATCGTGATCCGAATCGGGGGCTACTGGGGTGGGACTGATTGGTGGTCTGGGCCTGTCGGTTTGTTGGAGTCGGTCCAATTCAACTCTGATGGTGCCGTCGATTGCTGGCGCCCGGCGGCCAACCTTCCTTGGAGGTTTAACAGCTTCACCCACACCGTGGGGTTCATCGGCAGTCATAGCGGTTAGGTTACGTTTGCCACCGCTATTGACGGCTGTCCAGGTAGGTAGTTGGGAAGCTGGCTTTAGGTCAGTCCTCCTTCCTATATGTGTATCAGATCTCAGGATATGAGTGCCAAAGTTAGCAGAATGTGTAGAAATTTGCTTACTAGGAGATGGTGGGGGTCAGAATAAATGACGGGGGTCATCCTGGTAGCCAAATTTAGGCCGCGATCATCCTCATCATTTGGGTCTTACTCCGGTTGATCGGCACCCACCAAAGCGTGCCGTTGCTGTTGCCTAGTACTTCTCCCAGCGGCCCTGGTCGCTGCCGCCGACTAGGAGATCCGCCGGGTGGCAGCAGCAGACGACTAGAACTGTTGGTCATCTGAGCTATCCTCATCCCAGCCACCAGGGGAGTCAGGAGGGGTGCCGCAATTATCGCGACTGAAAAAATCAATGTAGCCAGGGGGGGTGGTCCAGGTTTCCCCTTCAGCACCATGGGCACAGAAGAGCCGATCCATAGGCTCGCCAGGATGATTCGTTGCCCACCAGACACGAACATGCCGACTATTACTAATTACGATCATTTCACTAGCCGGTAGCGGCTCCGCAGGATCATCAGGCAGCAAACGCACTCCCTGTCCGGTCGCGCCAACAAGCAGACGATATCCGAATCCCCGTGCGAAAACCCGGTCGATATTCATAAGTAGGTTTGTGACGGTGGGTTCAGTCAACTCTATCCAGTAAACATGCTCATGGGTTTGCCACTGGATGTTGTGCAACCCCACGGGGAGTGGGTAGTCTGGGCGGACGTTAGATGGCTCATCTATCCAGACACGAACAGAGCGCGGACTGGCGAGACCTGCAGGAGCCATATTAGTATATATTTTCTATGTTCAATGCGGACTGTTTGGGGCAACTTACCATCATTTCCAACGGCACTGGGGGCGGTAGCAGCAGGGGTTGTGGCAGGGGCGGCAGCAGGGGCGACGACTGGTTGCATTCTCAACAGTTCTGCCAAGGTATTCCGGTGTTTTTTAGCTTTATCCTTTAGCAAAAAGTCGAGGCATTCAATAAAACGGGCTCCCCGGTCTGTGTTTCACTGCCAGAGTCCTGCCATCGCTGTAACAGGCGGGAAGGTAAGAGCATGGGCCTGAATGGCCGCCCGTTGGGCGGCGGTACTCTGCTTCCAGCCGGGTATCCTGTCTTGCTCCATCTTGCGTTTCATAGCGTTCCGCCAGATTCTATACTCATCACCATAGGTTCTCGGATTGGGGAAGCCACAGACATATTTACACCAGGTAATATCGCCTTCGTTTGCCTACGCTTGTGATTTTTCGTAAGTCAACTCAGCTTTCGAGGCTGCCATTGCGATAATCGTTTGGGGTGGAGGTAGTGTTTTGGCGGAGGGAGGGGGTGGTGGATCTGGAAAGAGGGGTTTTTTTTTTTCAAGAATGGTCTGTCAGTGGATGAAAGGGGTCCACTAGCAGATGCTGGTAGTGTGGAGGACGGGGGGAGAGCCGGCTTTGCTAGAAATGAAAATGGAAATGGGTTGGGCCTGGCGGACGATTATGGAAGATAAAGGAGGTTCAGCAGACATAAGATAGCTGCGGGGAAGTTGTTAGCTTGAGAAATACAGCTGGATGGTACCTGAATTGAGCGGGGGATATACTAATGATAGTGCAGACAAATGAGAGGTTGTAGAGAGCTTTTTGGGTATTGCGGTGGAAAGCCGGATAGATAAAGTATGCGATTGCGACCGGGGAAAGGAGTAGGAAGTGTGGATGAATGGGGGGAAGGGAGCATTTATATAGACCGCATGGTGAGTCTTTGAGCGGGGTTCACATGATTGTACCCTGTACAAACTTGATAACTGTATTGATATCGTGTATCTTGAATCTTGAATAGGTCACGTGATGCCGGCACAATGGAGATCAATTTTAAATAAGGTTTTAAGCCGCAAAGGAGCCGCACAGGATCTGTGACCCAAGGGCCAAGACCTTGCTAACCCGCGCTAGACTCGCGATCTTGGCAGTATGGGCAAGGCTCTTAGTCTAAATCTGTTTTTAGTTTCACAGCCAATACTGACAACTTGAACATCCACACTCGTCATTGTGATAAACAAACTTTGTCTTTGAATAGACTAAATCCGCCACAGTCCATCTTGACTTATCGGCTCAAGCGTTTTCTGTCCGCCCTGCCACTTGAAAGACAAATACTACGCATGAACACGTTGACCTCAAACATGACAAAGTGTCCTTATTGCAGGCGACGCTATCAACAGACTGCTGCATACGAAAAGCACCTGTAGACAGCGCATCTTGATATCATTCTGTCTCTCCGTGGGATTACAGACGCGACCCTACCAGGACAGCCCGCTTTTGTTCCCGATGAAAACAACAACGACTCGGACTTTGTATCTGATCGCAGGCTGGTGGTTACGGATAGCAATAGTGAGATAAACAATGATATGCAGAACGATTTAGATGCGGACGAGGATGTTTCTCATCCACTGGTCCTCGGGCGCCCATCTAGTCGAGAAACATTCTCAGGTGCTGGCAGAGCATTCGGTGATGTTGCGGGCTACATGGAGCTGAATAGGGCCATGGCAGATGACCCCTGGAGCCCATTCTTATCTGAAGACGATTTCAATTTGGCGAGTTGGCTTGTCTGGAGCAAGGTAGCCAAGTCGCAGATTGACGCATATTTTATGGAAGGCCTGGATGGCACAAATGCCAGGTCTTTCCGGTCCGCCTATACCTTGTGGAAAAACCTCAACGTGCTGGACCCATTTGGGGAGTACCTGGTGTGGACGGAAGCTGTTATCGATAATGGTCAGGATATAGCAACTTTCTATCATTGGAATATTGTTGACTGTGTCCGCTACCTGATCCGCCAAGTCGCATATAAATCAGATATGGTCTACGGATCTATCCGGGAATATGATTCGAGTGGGGAGCGATTATACTCTGAGATGCTTACAGCGGACTGGTGGTGGGATACACAGGTATGAAATAAGTTCCAATATGTTTCAAGCAGTGGATGTTTCAAAGACTAACAGCCAACTTCTTGGTAGGAAACTCTGCCCGCCGGATCAACAGTAGTGCCCATAATCGGATTGTCGGACCAAACTCAGCTTACCAATTTCTCGGGAGATAAGAAAGCTTGGCCGGTATATGTGACAATTGGCAATATCCTTTCACAGACAAGAAACAGCCCTGCCAGGATGCCAATCCTACTTCTGGCATTGCTTCCCGTGCCGCCAAAGTTCACCAGTGAATTGGCCCGCGCTGATGAAAACCACCGACAGATCAACGCGGATACATTGCAGTCAGTCTTCGATCTTGTCCTTGCACCATTATAACAGGTTGTGCAGGAAGGAACAGTTATGGATCCTGCAGACGGCAAAATACGCCGTTGCTTTCCTATCTTGTCGGCCTGGATTGCCGATAATGCTGAGCATGCAGCATTGCACGAAATCGGCAGCAAGTCATGCCCAAAGTGTGAGGTTCCATCCAAGGAGCTTAGTAGCAATCTGCTAAAGACATATCAATCCCGCGGCTACATTGCCTATGGAGAGAAAGCTTGGAGGCAAGAGCCGACAGAAGTGGTCGGCATTGCAGAATTGTTTCGGCACGTCTGTGTGAAAATAGGAAATATCGTATTCGCCGGACTCGACCGAGTAAATCCCCCCGACCTACATAAGCCAGACCTCTTACACAACATCTATCTCGGCTTATTCAAACATATGATGGAATGGGTAGAAGGGTTTTTGAAAAAGCATAAACGGCAGCAGGCATTCGATGATGCCTGGAAAGAAATTCCGCCTTATCCCGGACTCTGCGTACCAAAGAAGGCATATTGTGAAGTCACACAATGGCAAGGAAAGGAAATGCGTAACCTGGCTCGCTGTGTTTCTGCTGCATTGGCGTCCGCATTGCGGAATCCGCACAGTTCTCAGCGCCATGATTTCCAGAGTGCTTTGGAGTATGTTAGTGCACTAGTGGACTTCTCTCTCATGGCGCAATATCGTAGTCACACACCTGATACAATAGTCTAAATGAAACAGTACCTGCAGACATTTCACCGGACGAAGGATGTTATTCTGGAGTTTCGTACCTTGAAGGCTACCCCTGCTGAAGCAAATCGTCAAGACTGGGATCAAAGGGAAGAAATAGCGAATCGGCATACTAACGAAACCGTCCCCAACACTGCAGTGAAGCGCCGTCGGCAGGCAGATCAAGAGCGGCTCGAAAGGTCCCAGCACCGGGCAGATTTGATACGTCGCCAGAACCACTTCAACATCATCAAGATTCACTACCTGGGTCACTTTGCCTCCCATGTACGGCGTTTTGGGTCCATATCGATGTGTTCTACTGAGATCGGCGAGCTAGCACATAAGGAGCAGATTAAAGATGGCTACCAGAGGTTGAACAAGAATGAAGCTGCCCGACAGATCCTATCGCAATATGGCCGCCGGCACGCTCTAGGGATGAGATTGGGGACTATAGAAGTACTTTCAAAGGCAGAAGGCGTGACAGTGGTTGGAAATAGTCGAATGGGAATGCCGACTTCTCCAAGCAGTAGTGCACCACGGTAGGTTCGCAAAGGCCGCACAAAAATTAGCACACTCCCTGAGCTATGCCGAGCCAATCAGATCGAATATCAGGACATAATGGAGGAGATACTATGTTTTATCGGGCGGACACCGGCAGATGACCGGCGGTTATCTACTAACCCCAGTGAACTGGAGTTGCTTCCCGTAGAGCGATTTATTCAACTCGAGATTCCGGCTCCTGACTTTCAAGGAGGTGATGGGTTCCAGATCTACCGGGCCCGCTGCAAGGGGACGAAGGCTTTGCGCAACGGCGGTCCAAGAAATGATTGGGTATGGGTCCAGACTGCCGGCGAGGAGAGTTATGGAGATTTGCGAGGCCGGACTATTGCGCGATTGTTAGCACTTTTCAAGATAAGAAATGTTCTAAGTGAGACAGCCGATGTCCATTGACTGGCATTGGTTTGAGTACTCGATCCGATCGAGAGTGGTAGGTTTCACCAAGCAAGTGGCCATATACAAGTCGGCAAGCGGCTCATTGGTCGGGACATGCGGATAGTCAGCATAGGGGTAGTGATTGGGCAGGCGCATGTAATTCATAGTGGGGAGAAACAATGGATAGTTAATCATTGGGTTTATCTGCAGACGTTTAATGAAATATATCAATTATATTAGATTATTCCACTGGATTATACGCAGTACTTATGCCGCCGATGCGAAGCGAATAAAGGTGTGAATCCACACGCAAGGTGTCTGGCTTCAACTTGGCCGCGTGAGTACAGGATTGGTCCGCAAGCGTTTAATGAAATAAATAAGCGGCTGAGTTGAAGGTAGAACTTGAAGGTGTGAATTCACATCCAGTGTCCTACTCTAACTCGACCGCGTTAGTACTGGATTGGTCCGCGGGCGTTTAATGAAATAACTAAGGGGTCGAGTTGAAGGCGGAAACTGAAGGTGTGAATTCACATCCAGTGTCCGGCTCCAACTCGCCTGCATGATTTCAATGATTACAATCAGCGTAGAGGCGTCGGACAATTTGTATATGATTAAAGAATTAAAAATAATTTGTATTGGGTGTCAGCGGACGAATATAGGTATCTAGGGGTAGAAAGGTTGTGGGGACAGCTCCGGATGCAGACAATTGGGTAGGGGTATGCTGGAGGCCGGTAAACAAGAAGATAAGAGGGAGGGCGGTTGGGGACGGAAAGGGGCAGCGAGAGGGCCGCCGGGCGCCCGGGGGGTAAAGAGGTGCGTTGGGATGCACAGGACGCAAAATGTGAAACTCAAAATATGCGTGGAAGATGAGGACGCAAGGAACGCAGGGGGCAGATGCGTATCGCTGGAACGGGGACCTTCTTCGTCCGGAGAAAAGATTTTTTTTGCTGATGCATCCAACAAAGTTTATTTCTTCATTTATGTGTCTTAAATGTGTGGTTCTGCTAGGAGAATTAGGAATAAATACTAGCACCAAGCATGAGTAATGAAATTATATATGATTTTGTGAACAGGGAGAGAGATCTGAGTCATCAATCTCCATGTTAAGTGACTTCCTGGTCCTATTAGGCACCTCTGGTACAATTATAAGTGAAAAAGTTTATTGCTGACTTTATTGTGTTTTTGGTGTCTGCTTTGCACAAGCCACACATGCTCTATACTGTTTATCTTGAATTATTCGAGGACATGATAGACCAGATTCCAAGATTTTTCAAGAAACAGGCATGAGTACTGTCTTTTAACAATGCTTGGAATTCTTTGCTGCCATACCCTGTATTCTTCATACTAAAAACAGCCTAAATGGCAGTTACAAGTTACGCGTAGCATGGAGGGATTAGGCATTTAGTACATCTTCTATGTAGAGTTCTCAAGGTAGCAGTGTGGTAGCCAGGCAGTACAGAAGTACTACCATTCTGACATGCTTTGGGCTGCATCATTATGGTAGTTGACTTCTCTATAATTGTAACAACCCTGCTGGATCTTACAGTAGACTTAGTCTTATCCCATGCCAGAGCTCCGAAGGATTACGGTTAGGCTAGTCCAGTAACTCTATTAAAGGGTTAGCATGTGGACTAAGCAAATGGTAATGCTTAAACTACGAACAAGAAAAGGTATACCGGGTAGGTAGGGAAAGTCTACACTGCGAGTTCAGAAGGTCTCCGAGGGTTCCGGTGAGTTACCCTACCTAAGGCGGGTAGTTACCCTACCTTAGGAAGAATAGTTACCCTACCTTGGCAAAGAGGTTACCCTACTGTAGGATAGGAGTTACCCAACCTTGAGCGTAAAAGGTTATGCGAAGTTTCGGCAAAAGTCATAGGATTGTTTGTTACGCAAGATTATAAAGGAGGTTCGAATCTGGGCTCAATCGGGTAATCCGTTGTTGGGCTACGAACCGAAGAAAATCTTGCCCTTGGCGAACATGGAAAAATCTGAGTCCAACACCCCCCTCTGGCCCCGATGTATGGACAATACGTCATGGGCGAACTGAAGGGAAGTTGCTAGTTTACTAGTAAAAGCCTATGATTGAAGACAGCGGTGTAATACTGTATACGTTGTCGCCGTCTTTCCGACCGGAAGCTGTTCGCAGGATATATGAGTGGGATGGGGCGATCGAATGGTTACAAGAGAATTTGTTCTTGAGTCCAAACACCACTGATCCTTATAAGCCCACGGTAGTCGGTGTGTAAGGTATACAGGGAGCCCGAGAGTCCGTAGACCAAGCTATCTTGTCGAAGACAGTAGAAGACGATAGACTTGGAAAACGTAATGGTACTATTGAGTGGTGGTCTACGAGGCTTGCGTAGACGAATACGAATGGGACAGTGAGTTCGATATTAAACTAGCTTATCAGTAACCTGTTAGTTCGTCACTAACAGGACAATGATGTGAAGAGTTTTCTCCTACAGTTGATTGCATGTATAAGAATACTGCATGAACACTTCACGTCGGATAATGAACTAGCAGAGCAGGCTGACATTCGGTTGCATGTTAGTCCAATGCCCTGCGGAGAAACGCATGCTCGCGATGGTGCTGAGCTTAGGAGTGATGGAGAGGAGCTGGCAATATAATTCTACTTAAGTATATGCGAGACCTCTTCTCCTAAGAGGATCAACTATCCTCTCGAGGACTTATTTGAGTAAAGCTGGGGCTTAACAATATTAAGTTTCACCCTTAAGGGTTTCTCTCTTACATATTTGTTCTTCATTTTGCCGACCCAGAAAGCTTCTGTACGGCCGCATCCTTGGGATCCATCTTCCTATAGGGAGCCCCCGTTACAGTCTATCGCTATGCGAACTTTTCGCTTATCTCATTCTCTCCTGATCGATTAATTGACCATTGTTGTGAATATCTTCCGAGTATGAGTCACTTGTCTGGTACAAGAAGCATCAGCTGGAAACGAAGATGTCTGCCAACCTTGGTAGTGTTGACCATGCGGCACAGCAGGCCCATGACCACCGTCCACGAGTGTCGGTTTTTGCAGACCTATGTGGTCTTGAATGACCTGAAATGCCAAAACTTATTGACGCAGCTCCGATTGACATTCCCCAAGAATTTTGGGACGTTGTCGTTGCCGACCCCGATCGTTAATTTCATTCCTTCACACAGATCCCACTTAATGCTGCATCTACTGTTGATTGCCCTGCGCAGTTTATGTTTGCAGAGTTTACCCATCAGTTCATTGAGCCTTACATTCTTCATGAAGTAGGCCAGCATATCAAGGCGGCGGAAACTCAGATGCGATATTGGAACGCACAATCTCAGCGAATCTTTCAGCAAGAAATTGTTGATGTGGCTGCCAACTGGATGCGAGGACAACAGAGGTGCTTCAAGCAACTAGTTGCCAACCAGTAAGCCATTACCAATAGATTCCATGCCTTAGAGAGGGCAGTCAAGGAAGTTCACCAGATAGATGCGTAAAACGATGTCATCATTACAGTCGCACCTGGGATGCCGAAGGAACCTTGATTACACTTCACGGAGCTTCTGACGCAGATTCTGCATGACCCGCAATATCAATGGATGTTGACGGAGGCAGGGGTAGCTTTGGTTTCAGGCCAAAGCCAAAGGGCACTCTCAGCTGAGCCCTTACTTCACCCCTTTGTTGAGCAAGTGGGGGTAGCTTTGTTGTTGACTATGACTAGGAAAAGCTCCACTAGAACTCCCAGTCTGGCTATGGGTTCCAAGCCTTCCAGAGTTGGGAAACAGAGAAAGACTTCGCCAGCAACTGGTGGTAATCCGCCTAAGCCACGTGCTCCAAAGACCAACCCTACTGTCCACGATATTCCCCCTCCAGTTCTGGAAGTGATGATGCACCATCACTGATGACACGGAAGCCCACATGGGCACCCCCACCACCAACTCCTATGGTGCCAGTCAAGCCAATCGGAGTGGGCCTATTTGGCTTGACGGGCGGGGCTCTGTTCCCTCTACCATGTTCGGTTGATGTATATCTGGCTCTCATTCTGGAGTGACCACACACCTCAGGTGGCTTTGCTGGTTTTTGGCAAGTAATACCAAGGACGGGGCCGTGTGAATGCCAATGTCGCATAGACCACCTCTTACCAGAGGGTCGGTTTCGGTATCAGCATCAGTTTCCTTGTACCAGGTGTCATGACGAGCCTTTAGTACTCCCTATTCATTCTTCAGAGACTTCCGCAACTCAGCCCCCGGCTCCACCTCCTCAACCAAGACCACCCAAGTGTCAGTTTTGTAGGCGAAGAGGACATGTGGGACCACCACGAGATCCTGACTCTTGCAAGGCCTTTGTGGAATATCTGTTGCGTTTGGGTATGGGAACGGCGAACAATATGCCTAGTACCCAGATACCTCCTCCTCTACCCGAGAACCCTGACCACCGTCCAGGGGGTAACACCCAAGCTAGAGATCAGGAGGGTGATGAGGAATCCTTTGATGGATATAATCGCCCTGGGGAAACCCACAGTAGAAATACTGGTGGCAATGGTGGTGGGATTGCTCCCCCACCTGGTGGAAACGTTGGCGCTGCGGGGAATCCGGGTGATTCCAGTTCCTCTGATAACTCCCACGATGATACCGACTCCCTACCTGATCTTACCCCATTTGTAGGACGGCGAAAGCCCAACTGGAATGAGGCCCAGCATAGGAGATAGGACCGTCGGTTGGCTAGGCTAGCTGTGTTCCTTGGAAGGACGAGTGGGCAATCCTCTCGTAACACCAGTGGGCCCTCTGCTTCAGCAAAGCCCAAGAAGCCGGAAAGGTTAAGTAACATAATAGCTTTCAAAGGAGACTCTACCAACACCAAACGGTTTCTCGCAGACAGTGAAGTCCCATTCACTTATCTCAAGAAGTCCAGTTTGGACAATATCGATAAGATTGGTTTAGTCATTCCACTCTTGGATAATGCTCCCAAGAACAGGTATTTGGGTATCCATAATTACATCCGTGAGGGTGAAGCGATGAGGATGTGTATCATCTTCAACCCTGACAATGAGCTGTGAACCTGGGCAGGATTCTGCACTTGCCTTGAAACCAGTTTTGGCGGGCATGAAGATCATGATCGCAACCTGGTTGAATGGATGCGTTTGTCTATGAAGCCTGTGTAACGGGGGCTCCCTGTGGGAAGATAGATCCCAAGGATGCGGCCGTACCGAAGCTTTCTTCTTACGCAAAGTGAAGAACAAATATGTAGAGGGAAAACCTGAACGGTGAAACTTAATATCGTTAAGCCGCAGCTTTACTCAATAAGTTCTCCAGAGGATAGTTGATCGTCTCAGGAGAAGAGGTCTCGCATATACTTAAGTAGAATTATATTGCCAGCTCCTCTCCATCACTCCTAAGCTCACCATTATTGCGAGCATGCCCATCTCCTCTGGGCCTCGGGCTAACATTCCAGCGAATGTTTGCCGGCTCTACTAGTTCATTATCCGACGTGAAGTGTTCATGCAGTATGCTGATACATGCAATCAACTGCAGGAGAAAACGCTTCACATCGCTGTCCAGTTAGTGGCGAACTAGCAGGTTACTGATAAGCTAGTCCAATATCGAACTCACTGTCCCATTCGTATTCGTCTATGCAAGTCTCGTAGACAACCATTACGTTTGACAAGTCTATCGTCTTCTACGGTCTTCGACAAGATAGCTTGGTCTACCGACTCCCGTGATTAGATACTTAAGCCATTGGCGTATACAGGCGCTACCGGTAGCCACTGACGATAAACACCTCAATCAAGACAAGACTACTACGATCTAGAGCTCGCTTACAACCTCCAGATATCTTACTGTCTTTCGGAGACATACGGGAGTCGAAAGTCCACCACTTAACCGGAGGCCTCCAGGGCTTCCGGTATACCTTACCTACCTACTACCATAGGCTTATAAGGATCAGTGGTGTATACACACGAGAATCACTTCTAGTGTAACCATTCCATCGCCCCACGCCCCCTCATATATCCTGCAAACAGCTTCCGGTCGGAAGGACAGCGAAAACGTATATGGTATTACACTGCCGTCTTCAATCATAGGCTTTTACTATTAAACCATCAACTTCCCTATAGTTGGCCCATAACGCATTGTCTGTACATTGGGGCCAGAGGGGGGTGTTGGACTCAGATTTCTCAATGTTTGCCCAAGGCAAGATTTTCTCCGGTTTGTAGCCCAACAACGGATTACCCGATTGAGCCCAGATTCGAACCTCCTATATAATCTTGCGTAACAAACAATCCTATGACTTTCCACAAAACTTCGCGTAACCTTTTACGCTCAAGGTAGGGTAACTCCAATACAAAAGTTGGGTAACCTGTTTACCAAGGTAGGGTAACTATATTTGCTAAGGTAGGGTAACTACCTGCCTTGGGTAGGGTAACTCGCCGGAACTCCCAGAGACCTTCCGAACTTGCAGCGTCGACTTTTCTACCTACACGGTATACCTTTTCTTGTTCACAGTCTAAGCATTACCATTTGCTTAGTCCACATGGTAACCCTTTGATAGAGCTACCTGACTAGCCTAACCGTAACCCTTCCGGGCTCCGGCATGGGATAAGACTAAGTCTACTGTAAGATCCAGCAGGGTCGTTACATCACCCCTCTCTTCTCTAGGGCCGCCCTCGGCCTCTGGCTTTTTCGTTTATTTCTAGCTCCCCTGTCTACTACCCTATGATCCCTGGGTTTCGACGGGTATTGTTTATGGAAATCTACGAGGGCTTGTGTGCCTGTTCCCTCTAACCTCTCATACGGTTCGCAGGATTTATCCTCGGGACCATAGCCCTTCCAAGCCACCAAATATTGGACAAATCGCTTGGGGAATTTCTGACGAGCTCCCCCATACCAACAGCTGTCAAGGATGGTCCCAATAACATAACTAGGCTCATTATCTATTATATCGGGAATGGGTACCTCTACTGTACCCTTGCCAGTTGATGTCACGATTCTAGACTGACTTAGCTGGTTTCATTTGTTATATTGTTTTACTTTCGCAAGCATGATCAGGTTTTAGATCATGTGGGATTTTACATGACTCACGGTTATGAGTCATAGGTTTTTATTACGCGAATGACTCAGTTTGGGTCATATGATTTATGTTCTCACATGAGTCGCGCTTGCGACTCATAGTTATATATTGTTATTGCGCAATGACTCATTGGAGTCATACGATGTTACGCGGGTGTATGAGTCACAGTTGTGACTCATAGTTATGTTTTGATTTATAAGCGGGTTGTGGGAAGGT
>QLOI01003647.1:0-15440 GCA_003313605.1 Tuber umbilicatum | reverse complement strand
ACGCAAACCCCTACGCGTCATACAAATACCTTCCACAAAGATACAGCGAGATTAGGATTGATCTTTCGGGTAGTCTTTATAAAATACCTTTTGTTGTTAGTCACCGTTTAGGGTGCGTGTTTGAGTTTTTTCTTAAATAAGTTTCATATGTTACCGGGCAATCTTGTTGGAAAAAGAAGGATTTTATAAAATGTGTTTTTTGTTGTTGTTTTATAGGTTTTCTTACGCCGTAGCTTAGCCTGCTGTATGCGACATCTTGACCTAGTTAAAAAATAATGAAGTATGATTTAAATCAAAAAAAAAAAAAACCGCCTTCTTGTTAGACATCAACCGCAACTTCAGTTTTCCTCGCGATTGAAATCGCAACACCACCACCCATCGTGGGCTTTGCCCCCCCCCACTTTACCTCCCTGCCTTCGGGCAACCCTCCCCTCCTCCTGGGCCTTTGCTCTTCGCTTAGGTTCACACGGTCGCATCTTCTCTGCTGTCGCCTCAGACGGCTGGGATACAGTTTACGGTACGCGATCTTACGGTCGCTAGCCTCGGTTAGCCTCCGGCAGGCTTCAGTCGATTTCGCTCCTCCCCTTCTCCCCCCCCACAGGGAGCTAGGTGACCGCCTAGTTCAGACACACACACGATTCCGATAGTCGCTTCGGTCGAGTCGATGCTTCCGCCCACCCTCCTCGGTCTGATCCGCTTGCACCGTACTGCTAGTCAATCCTCTCCTGCCACCATCCTGGGTGGCCACCTCCGCCTGCTCTCAGTTGGCTTCGGTTATTTCCGCCTCTACACACGGTCTCGCTTACGGTTTGGGCTCGTCTGCCAAAATTCTCTGCCCGGCTGGCCTTTGGGTACGACATCCATGCTTTGCCAACGGTAGGGGTTTTCTTTTGGGATTGGTTTGGGCTTTTTGTGTTATCTCACTGTTCGGGTTGTTATTTCAGTAGCGTTCTGTTTGTTGGGTTTCTCTTGGGATTACGGGGGGCGTTTTCTTGGTTACCTCCTGCTTGCTTTTGGTTCGCTTTAGGCGAGAGGTGCGGTTAGGCCCATACCAGAGGGTCTTGGGGTTTCCTTGTTTTGGCCGGGCCCGGGGTGGATACACAGAGGTTTTATTACGCCGTAGCTTAATTGTCTGTATGCGAGTTTTTGTACCTTAAGAAAACAATGAATCTATGATTGAAATCAAAAAAATCAAAAACCGCCTTCTTGTTAGACATCAACTACAACTTCTATTTTCCTTGGGATTGAAATCGCAACACCACCACCCATCGTGGGCCTTGCCCTCCCCCCACCTTACCTCCCTGCCTTCGGGCAAACCTCCTCTCCTCCGGGGCCTTTGCTTCTCGCTTAGGTTCACACGGTCGCTTCTTCTCTGCCATTGCCTCAGACGGCTGGGATATGGTTCGCGGTACGCAATCTTACGGTCGCTGACCTCGGTTAGCCTCCGACAGGCTTCAGTCGATTTCGCCCTTCCCCTTCTCCTCTCCCACTCAGCACTGGTGGTGGTATCCCATCCACTAAGTGACGCGATCTCTCGGAGAATAAAGGGACTACATGAGAGACGCGGTAAGACACCTTGCAGTGTGGAAGGGGAGTTGGTGACCGCCTAGTTCAGACAAGCACACGTTTCCGATAGTCGCTTCGGTCGAGCTTTTGCCTCCGTCCCTCCCCCTTGGTTTGATCCGCTTGCACCGTACTGCTGTCCAGTTCTCTCCTGCCACCATCCTGGGTGGCCCCCTCCGCCCGCTCACGGTCAGCTCCGGTTACTTCCGCCTCTACACACGGCCTTGCCCGTTGCTCTCTCCTGTCTGTCAGATTTCTCCGGTAGTCTAGCCATCGGGTAAATCTATCCGGCTCAGCTCTTTCGACCAGGGGTTTTCCTTTGGGATCGGTTACGGCTTCTTGTGGGGTCTCACTGTTCGGGTTGTTGTTTCAGTTGTTTTTCTGTTTGTTGGGCTTCTTTTGAGATTACGGAAGGTTTTTTCTTGGTTACCTCCTGCTTGTCTTTAGGGCTTTGGCTTTTCCTTAGGTTAGCGTGTAGCTAGGTTGGGGTTTAGTCGTTCTTTGGGCGAGAAGTGCGGTTAGGCCCATACCAGAGGGTCTTGGGGTTTTCTTGTTTTTGCCTGGCCCGGGGTGGATACACAGAGGTTTTATTACGCCATAGCTTAACGTGCTGTATGCGAGTTTTTGTACCTTAAGAAAACAATGAATCTATGATTGAAATCAAAAAAAAAAAAAGAACCGCCTTCTTGTTAGTCATCAACCACAACTTCTATTTTCCTCGCGATTGAAATCGCAACACCACCACCCCTCGTGGGCCCTGCCCCCCCCCCACTTTACCTTCCTGCCTTCGGGCAAAGCTCCTCTCCTCCCGGGCCCTTACTTCTCGCTTGGGTTCACACGGTCGCTTCTTCTCTGCCGTTGCCTCAGACGGCTGGGATATGGTTCGCGGTACGCATTCTTACGGTCGCTGACCTCGGTTAGGCTCCGACAGGCTTCGGTCGATTTCGCCCCTCCCATTCTCCCCTCCCGCTCTGCACTGGTGGTGGTATCCCTCCCACTGAGTGACGCTATCTCTCTGAGAATAAAAGGACTACATGAGAGACGCCGTAAGACACCTTGCAAAGTGGTGGGGGGGTTTGGTGACCGCCTAGTTCAGACACGCAAACGTTTCCGATAGTCGCTTCGGTTGAGTCGTGGCCTCCGTTCCTCCCTCCTCGGTCTGATCCGCTTGCACCGTACTGCTAGTCAATTCTCTCCTGCCACCATGCTGGGTGGCCACCTCCACCCTCTCACGGTTGGCTTCGGTTACTTCCGCCTCTACACACGGCGTTGCATGGGGCTCACTCCCGTCTGTCAGATCGCTTCGGTGGTTTAGCCATCAGATAAATCTATGCGGCTCAGTGCTTTCGACCAGGGGTTTTCCTTTGGGATTGGCGTCGGTTTCTCGCAGGGTCTCACTGTTCGGGTTGTTGTTTCAGTTGACTTTTGTTTGTTGGGTTTCTTTAGGGATTATGGAAGGTTTTTTCTTGGTTACCGCCTGCTTGTTCTTGGGGTTCATTCGTCCTTGGGCGAGAGGTGCGGTTAGGCCCATACCAGAGGGTCTTGGGGTTTCCTTGTTTTTGTCGGGCCCTGGGAGGATACACAGAGGTTTTATTACGCCGTAGCTTAATTGTCTGTATGCGAGTTTTTGTACCTTAAGAAAACAATGAATCTATGATTGAAATCAAAAAAACCGCCTTCTTGTTAGACATCAACCACAACTTCTATTTTCCGTGCGATTGAAATCGCAACACCACCACCCATCGTGCGCTCTGCCCCCCCCCACCTTACCTTCCTGCCTTCGGGCAAACCTCCTCTCCTCATGGGCCCTTGCTTTCCGCTTGGGTTCACACGTTCGCTACTACTCTGCCGTTGCCTCAGACGGCTGGGACACGGTTCGCGGTACGCGATCTTACGGTCGCTGACCTCGGTTAGCCTCCGACAGCCTTTGGTCGATTTCGCCCCTCCCCTTCTCCCCTCCCGCTCTGCACTGGTGCTGGAATCCCTCCTACTAAGTGACACTATCTCTCTGAGAATAAAGGGACTACATGAGAAACGCGGTAAGACACCTTGCAAAGTGGTAGGGGGGTTTGGTGACTGCCAAGTTCAGACACGCACACGTTTCCGATAGTCGCTTCGGTTGAGTCGTGGCCTCCGTTCCTACCTCCACGGTCTGATCCTCTTGCACCGTACTGCTAGTCAATCATCTCCTGCCACCATCTTGGGTGGCCTCCTCCGCCCGCTGGCGGTCGGCTTCAGTTACTTCCCCCTCTACACACGGCCTTGCCCGAGGCTCACTCCCGTCCGTCAGATCGCTCTGGTAGTATAGCCATCGCGTAAATCTATCGGGCTCAGTGCTTTCGACCAGGGGTTTTCCTTTGGGATTGGTGTCGGTTTTTCGTGGGGTCTCACTGTTCGGGTTGTTGTTTCAGTTGTCTTCTGTTTGATGGGTTTCTTTTGGAATTACGGAAGGTTTTTTCTTGGTTACCTCCGGCTTGTTCTTGGAGTTCATTCTTCCTTGGGCGAGAGGTGCGGTTAGGCCCATACCAGAGGGTCTTGGGGTTTCCTTGTTTTCGTTAGGCATATGCCTAACCGCGGGCTAGTTAGCTAGCCTTGTGACTTATTTCTTGACGTCACATGTTCAACTCTCGGTGAGAGCGGAATTATTATTACGCGAACATAATTTATAATGTTTAATATTACGCTAGATTAATTCACAATATCTTCGCGTAACGCGGGATTAATTCTATTGAACAAAGATAAGCTTGCATCACTAAGAAGTGATTTATGCAAGAATCAGACGTTGAATCTTTGCGGGATTTATCTCTAGGGATAAAATAAAGATTGCTCTTCAAGAATAAAAAGAAACAAGCCAAATCGATCACTGTCGCTGAAAGTTAGGAGCCAGTCATTAGTGGTGAATGACGGACCTCAATATAACTGATACCGATGATTAGTGGAGATATTATTGCCAAGACGGAATAATACTCGCACGCGATGTGGGATAGAATAGTTCAGAAACTATTCGAAAGTTAATGTCCTGAGGAGAAAGAAAGCTATTTGTTAGCTATGCTCCACATGACATGAGACGAAGCTGGCCACTTTGCATCGTTAGACGCAACTGATCAAGTTGTCGTCAACCACGTCGTTTCTCAGGCAATCTATGGGTAGAGAACCACTCACCGACGAGCGCAGACCACCGGCGTCGGAATAATGAGGGGCAATCAGAACTCGTATGATGTTCAAGCAATTGAGAAGATTTCTCAGGGTCAAACGGTGTCCGCACCGGTTGATCACAGGTTGATGGATAAAGTTATTATAGGGAGATACAAAGATTATAAGGGTATTAGATGTAGAGGCCGCGGAAACTCACGCGGGATATAAATATAAGAGTTCCTCCCTTCGCTTCAGACTCAATAAAGCAACGGAGAAGAGATCTTATCAATATTACATTGTTCACACCATTCGATACATTTTGCATTCCTAGTAATTTTAGTGAACGGAATTGCTTATTCTACTTTATTTATCTTTCCTGATACATTCTCGGGTATCGATTTCGGCCTTAGTCTATACTACCGCCTAACAGTTTTTGCCTGGCCCGGGGTGGATACACAGAGGTTTTATTACGCCGTAGCTTAATTGTCTGTATGTGAGTTTTTGTACCTTAAGAAAACAATGAATCTATGATTGAAATCAAAAAAAAAACCCCCGTTCTTGTTAGAAACACCCCCGGAGAGTACACAAGATTCTCCTTTATCACCGGCCAGAGGCCAAGCGTCTTGGACCTGCCCTTCGCAAACTCACCCCTAGCCCCCTATGTCAACTCATGGTCCATGCCCCTCGACTCGACCGGCTCCGATCCCGTCCCCATCATCATCAGCCTTTCCACCCCGGCTCGAAGGAGCATGCCACCGGTCTCTAACTGGTCCCTCACCGACTGGTCCTCCCTGGACCCCCTATTAAAGTCCCTTACCATGCCTCCCCCTCCCATCTCCTCCTCCTCCAACACCGACCTCGATGCTTGGTTCGACCTCCATTGCGACAGGCTCACACACCTCCTCATATCCTACACCTTCACTAAACGACCCTCCCACAAATCTAAACCCTGGTGGACAGCCGCCCTCATGTCCTTTCGCAAAATCCTGAGCAGGGCTTCGCGTCTCTACAGGAAAACCCCCACCCCCCTACATGCGTCCGACGTCCGCTCCGCACGAAAGACCTACCTCTCCGCTCTAAGGAAACAGAAAAAGAAACACTAGTCAAGCTTCCGCGCCGGAGTCACCAAAAACAGCATATGGGATGCTAGAAGGCTCGCCCCAGGTCGCCCCCCTCCACGCTTCCCATCCTTCCCACACAAGGATGACCCCACAGAAATCAACAATTCTCCCCTCAATCATTTCTTTCCAGCGAGACCTTCCACCCCTCCCCCGCCCACAAGAATACACCCCTCGCCCCCCATCTCGGATTCGGAGATTCAGCTAGCACTCCGCTCTTCCTCCAGCAAGTCCGCTCCAGGCCCCGACTCATTGTCATATGGCATCTGGAAGCAGGTCCACCTCTCCAACCCCCAACTCCTCCCCTCCCTCCTCTCGCCCCTACTACGATACGGATACCACCCGACCAACCTGAAGAAAGCAAACGGCATTGTCCTTGACAAACCGGGCAAACCCTTCTACGACTCCCCTTCTTCGTTCCGGGTCATCTTTCTCCTACCCACTTTGTCAAAAATCCCAGAAAGAATAGTTACCATGAGACTTACACCGCTATCCCGCTCCCTAGGGCTGGTGAATCCCCTCCAGTGTGGTTCCCTCCCCTCCCTCTCTACGGTAGATGCCGTGGCCACCCTCACCAACGAAGTAAGGGCCCTACAGAAAGCCAGACTACAGGTATCCACTCTCTTTGTGGACATCAAAGGGGGCTTCGACAATGTCCGTACAGAAGTCCTCTGCCCAATGCTGGCCCGGAACGGCGTTCCTTCCTACCTCACTACCTGGGTCGACTCCTTCCTCCGCGACCGAAGATGCGCTCTCCTTTTCCAGGGTTCCCCCCGATCAATAGAACCCATCACCGTTGGGGCCCCCCAGGGCTCCCCCCTCTCCCCGCTGCTATTTGTCATCTACATATCCTCCCTACACGTTACCATACCCAAAGGCCTGATTATTTCTTACGTTGACGACCTCGCCATCACAACCGCCTCCGCCTCCTACTCTCAAAACACATATCAGCTCAGGGCTAGCTTTTCACAAGTCCTCGACAAAGCCTCCCCCCTGCATGTCTCATTCTCGGTCCAGAAAACCGAACTCATCCACTGGCGGCCTAGCAGACAGAGAGGCCCCAGCCCGACCTACAGTCACCATATTAGGCAAAACCTTCCACCCCTCTACACTGGTCAGATGGCTCGGATACTGGCTCTCACCCTCCCTACACTCCTCCTCCCACTTCCTCAAACGCCTTGCCCTTGCCCAAGGCGCTCTGGCCGTGCCCAGACAACTCTTGCCCCCGGGAAAAGGCATCCCATCTTATCTCAACCATCGCCTCCTCAACGCCATTATTTTCCCAATCCTCTCTTACGGCGCAGACCTCTTGGTCCCCTCTGAGAGTACTCTCTCCAAAATAAGAGTCTTCTGGAACTCAGCCATGCGGTGGTCCACCAATCTTTTCTCTGCAACTCCTAACCCTATTCTCCCATGCGAGGCTGCCACCCTCCCCATTGACCTGGCCCTTACTCGGAAACGAAGACTGGCGGCACTGCGCATTGCTTGCGCAGACCCAGAGATCAATCCAGCCTCCGCCCGCCTCTCGGTTTGCTTCCCCTCCCACAGCAAATACCGCTCCCCCACCTCCTACCGCTCCCTCAACGTCAAAGGTGCCTACTCCCCCCTGGCCTGGAACTCCACCCCTAGGAAAGCTCCCGGCGCCCCCTCCCACCTCCCTCTAGACTCCCTCCTCCACTCCAACTCACACCTCCCCCACCCCGTGCCTTTTCCGCCAAAAACAGTCCCCCCCTCTCAGCCCAAAGACCTCCCTGACCCCCCCAGCCCCTATCAGGCCCTCAGATCCTCGACATCCTCTTCAACCTTTAAGGAATGGTCCCTACACCCTGGCACCCCCAGGGACTACCTCTTCGCACCCTCCACGTGTCCCTACCCTTTCATGGGTCTCGATCGCTTCACCGCGGGCCGCATACACCAGATGCGCTCGGGCAAAAGTTACCTCGCAGCCCACCCCACCTGGTCCTCAGTCGAGACCGACCCAACCTGCCAAAGGTGCCTTTCCAGCCCAGAAGACATGGAGCACGCCATTCTCCTCTGCCCCTCCACCCAAGCTCTTCGCTCCTCCCACATGCCCTCCGTCAAGTCCTGCGACCGGGACTCCAAGCTTTGGACCTCGGTCCCCCTTCTGCTCGAACTCCACTCCTTCATCCATGCGCCGCGCATAAACTACCCACCCGACACGGGCTTCCGCCTCCCTGGCTCCCCACCCCCTGCGACCCTCTCCCCACCTCACTCCCCCTACCTTCCCGGTGCCACCCCGCCAGGGCACCTGCTCTCTCCTAACTCTTCGGACTCCGACTAAGAACTGGGGCCCCTAGGCCTTGTCACTAAACCCTTCCTGCACAAGAACCCCAAAAACCTCCCAAAATAGATATAGCGGGATTAGGATTGATCTTTCTGGTAATCTTTGAAGTACTTTTTCTTGTTAGTCACTGCTTAGGGTACACATTTGAGGTTTTTCTTAAATAAGTTTCATATGTTATAGGGCAATCCTCTAGGTAAAAGGAGGTTTTTGTTTAAAGTTTTGTTTTATAGGTTTTCTTACGCCGCAGCTTAGCTTGCTGTATGCGACATCTTGACCTAGTTAAAAAATAATGAAGTATGATTCAAATCAAAAAAAAAAAAACCGCCTTCTTGTTAGAAAGAGCGCGCAAGCTTGGATTAATCTAAAGTCTTCAAGATATATTGAGTTCATCATTGTTACTTCGCTATCACTGCAGTTAGTATAATAGATACAAATATTTTCAGGTTATGAGCCCGGGTTTGTGAGATACTTCCGCATTCCCACCATATACCAGAAGGCTATTAGCATTGTCTTAAGCGAAACGCAATACCGTCTCCCTCCTATTCATGCCTCCTCCTTTCACTTCTACAACAATGTCATCGGACAACACGAAGTCAGGTTTCACCATTCGCACTAGCGATTACTCTAAACTACATGGCCAAGAAAACTATCAAACCTGGGCTGACGCTTGGGAAATAGCTTTTGCAGTTATGGAATTATGGGATATCGTATCAGGAGAAACCGAAAAACCAACATCACCCACCGCTTCATCCTCATCCTCCACCGCAGAAGGCCAAAAGAGAATTGACTCTGACGAACTCAGAGATTGGAAAAAGAAAGATCGACAAGCGAGATTCTTCTTGTACCAAGCAGTCGACAGTACCTTTCATGCCGATATCTCTGCCAACTCGACATCACATGGAGTTTGGAAAGCCTTCAAAGACCGATTCGATAAAGAAACCCCCGCTACAAACATGATCCTGATGGAAGCCATCTGGAAGATCAAACTCACCTCTGGTCAAGTCATTTCTGACCACGTCACCAAGTTTGAAACAGCTTGGAATCGACTATCCCAACGATGCGCCAGCGACAAAGACACCACTGGCGAACCCGACGAGTTAAGAACAGCAATGAGGACTTGGACTCAGTCTGAGGCTGTAAAAGGCACCATCTTCATGCTTTCTATTAACGACCTTCACCCCGACCTATGCGATGTCTTATCTGCGAGAAAGACTACACGATATGTCGATGTACGGGATTACTTTGTTGGAAGGGCAGCTGAGAAATCAGAAATAAAAGAAGAAGAAAAGATTCTCAGTGTACCAAGAGATGGAAAGAAAAAGGGGGATTGTTCTTATTGCGCTTCTAAAGGAAAAAGAAGCGACAATCATACGGTCGCAAACTGTCGGAGCCTCCAGAGAAAGAAAAATAAGGAAGGAAAACAAAAGTCCCATACTGCGGCAACAACCGATGCTACGGTTACGGTTTTAATGGCTGGAACACCACCAGCACCGTCATCACAACCCCCTATGGGAGGAGAAGTTTCACAACAATGGTTATGTGACTCAGGGGCCTCAAGCCACCTATCACCAAATTCAGGTGACTTCCTCAACATGACCCCCTCCTCCGAAACCATAGTAACCGCAGATGGAAGAATTCATCAGGCAACTGCATCCGGAGATACAAGAATCAACGTGCGCCTGTTGGATGGACATCGACACACAGTTGTTCTTAGACGAACACTGTACGTACCATCCTTTCGATACTCTTTGGTCTCGGAATCTAGATTGGACGATGTTGGAGTAAATTGCACAATGGAAAAAGGAGAAAGAAGGTTTAGTAAGGATGGGAAAATATTCATGGTGGCGGATAAGAAAAATGGATTGTGGTATATTAGGATGAGCAAAGAACACATCATGATCTCCTCCTATGAAGAAAAGCATCAAGCGCTTGGACATCCGAAAGTGATTAAGGATTGTTACAAAGACGCAACCACGGTTCCTACCACTAAAGACTTCGATTGCGAAACATGCAACAAATATAAATCCACACATTCGGTACCGAAAACGATCGAGATAAGTACCAAGTCTATGTTTGACAAAGTACATTCTGATCTCAGCGGACATATGTCAGTATCTACTCTAGGTAAAAATGAGTACTATATGACATTTGTAGACGATTACACCAGGTACTGTTGGATTTACCTATTGAAGTCAAAGGACGGGGCATTCACAGCTATACAACATTTCTGGGAATTGATCTAAACACAGTTCGAAAAAAGGATCACACGGTTTCACAGCGATCAAGGAACCGAATACCTTAACCAGAATGTTGCAGAATTCTTCAAGATGAAAGGAGTCATCCATACCACATCTCCCACATACAACCCTGAATCGAACGGAGTCGCAGAAAGGATAAATCGAACATTGACAACAATGGTTCGATGTATGATGCCAGGAGACAAGAAGTTCCTTTGGGGGGAAGCCTATTCCACAGCGGCTTACCTCTATAACCGAAGATGGCATTCAAAAATATCAACAACACCTTTCGAACGACTGTACGGAATGAAACCTACGATCAGTCACCTACATCCTTGGTTCACGAATGTTATGGTTCATGTTCCTGTTGAGAAGCAAGGAAAATTTGACCAAACATCAGAAGAAGGTTACCTAGTCAGATACACTTCTAGCCCGACAATATACCGTATATACATACCAAAACGGCATACAGTAATCGAAGCAAGAGATGTAAGATTCGTCAAGACGAAAGGGGTATCATTCGAATATCATTATACACCAACAGTCCAACCACATATGGAACAAAAAGAAGAAACCGAATCTGTTCCATCAACACCAGAACGAACCTCTCCATCACAACCAATGCCCGGCGAATTCAAAGAAAGTCCTTCCTCTACTACCACACTTGAAACAACTCAACAACGACGATCCACCCGAGATATGAAATTATCTACCAAAGCCAAAGCCAATCTCGAACAACGACTTCAGAACAACCATGCAAGACTCAACAAATTCAAAAGCAGAATTCATGATGTCGAAGACGAACTCGAATTGAGCGATGTGGAAGATTAAGATATCATAGAACTCCAAGAGCAACATGATAAGTTGATGAAAAAGATTCGTGAAGTGGAAGAAGAAATAAGGAAATCAGACGAGTTTGTTGGTTTAATGTATCACATTCCAGATCCTACAACATACAAACAAGCCATGAATTCGCAAGAAAAAGAGGAGTGGCAAAAAGCGATGGATGAAGAGATGGATGTTCTGAGGAAGTGTGGAATCAGGGAAGAAGTCCGAAGACCTGATAATAGAAATGTTATCACAGGTCGATGGGTTTACAAGGCTAAGGTCAAAAAAGACGGTACCATTGAACGAAGAAAAGCTAGATACTGCGCGAGAGGATTCAATCAGATTCCTGGGGAAGACTTTGAAGAAGTATACGCCCCCGTAGCACGACTCGAATCCTTACGAATACTTCTAAGTATATCGACACAACGAGGATACAAGCTACGACAGCTGGACATCAAAAGTGCATTCCTTTACGGCGATATCGATTGCGAGACATACCTAGAATTACCGGAAGGTTATAAAAAACCAGACACTGTATGGAAGCTGAAAAAAGCTATCTACGGATTGAAACAATCACCTCGCCTATGGTATTAACGTCTTACAGAGACACTTGAATCATTAAACCTACACATCAATGACTTCGACCCTTGCATACTCGCTTCAAAGGATCTTTTCTGTTGTATTTATGTTGATGATATTCTAATAACTGGCAAACCAAAACTTGTTAACGAGTGTGTTAACAAACTACAAACCCATTTCCAGTGTACCGATTCTGGACAAGCGTCACTACTGCTCGGCAGGCAAATCGAAACCTCCAACGACCATATCAAGATCTACCAGGAGTAATATATTTCTGAACTTTCAGAAATATTCGACATGACCGATGCAAGAGCAGCCGACACTTCAATCGAAGCACATAGTACACAGATAAAAGCAACCGACGAATCCGAACTTTGCGATCAACGAACATACCAATCCATAATAGGATCATTGATGTACGCCGCAGTTGCAACAAGACCGGATATCGCACATGCTACCACCTTCCTCAGTCAGTTCTCCTCCAAACCTACTACGATACATCTTAAAGCAGCCAAACGAGTTCTCCAATACCTTATTGGAACTAAGACATTAGGACTACGATACGATCGAAACACCAACACAGTAACTCTTCAGTTGTACTGTGATGCATCATTTGTATCCAATCTCGGTGATCGAAAATCGTTTACTGGTCTGATTGTTCAGACATACGGACATACAGTTATATGGCGTTCCAAAAAACAACGAAACATTGCAACCTCAACCACCGAAGCGGAATACATCGCCCTAGCCTTTGCAGCAAAACAAAGCGTATGGTTACGAAGAGGCCAGTCGCATATGAACATAAAAACGTTACCGATCATTCATTGCGATAATACAGTAGTTATCAAGTTGACCGAAAACGTAGGTGTTTCTGATCGAAAGAAACACATCGATGTACAATACCAGTATACGAGTGAGTTGATAGAAAATAAGGATGTTAAAGTTGTGTCAGTAGGGACTAAGGATAATAAGGCGGATATATGTACAAAGGGTTTAGTTAAGGTTTTATTTGAGAAATTTCTGGTTATGTTAGGAATGGAACCGTAGGGGAAGTGTTGGAAATTACGTTATTCCTTTCCTATCCGGTGATGTGGCTATGTTGGTCATGTGATACAGCCACATGACCAAGTATTATACTGATGTATTCTAGCATGTTCTTGAGATTTCCTTGGTATGAGGCAGTGCTTGTGTAACGATAAAGGGTATATATAGGGGTAGTTTCCGCCTTCTTGTTAGACATCAACCACAACTTCTATTTTCCTCGCGATTGAAATCGCAACACCACGACCCATCGTGGGCTCTGCCCCCCCCCCACTTTACCTTCCTGCCTTCGGACAAACCTCCTCTCCTCCAGGGCCCTTGCTCTCCGCTTGGGTTCACAGGGTCGCTTCTCCTCTGCTGTTGCCTCAGATGGCTGGGATACGGTTCGCAGTACGCGTTCTTACGGTCGCTGACCTTGGTTAGCCTCCAACAAGCTACGGTCGATTTCGCCCCTCCCTTTCTCCCCTCCCGCTCTGCACTGGTGGTGGTATCCCTCCCACTAAGTGACGCTATCTCTCTGAGAATAAAGGGACTACATGAGAGACGCGGTAAGACACCTTGCAGAGTTGTGGGGGGGTATGGTGACCGCCTAGTTCAGACATGGACACGTTTCCGATAGTCACTTCGGTTGAGTCGTGGCCTCCGCTCCTCCATCCTCGGTCTGATCCGCTTGCACCGTACAGCTAGTCAATTCTCTCCTGCCACCATCCTGGGGGGCCACCTCCGCCCTCTCACGGTCGGCTTCGGTTACTTCCGCCTCTACACACGGCCTTGCCTGGGGCTCACTCACGTCTGCCAGATTGCTGCGGTAGTTTAGCCATCGGATAAATCTACGCGGCTCAGTGCTTTCGACCAGGGGTTTTCCTTTGGGATTGGGGTCGGTTTCTCGTGGGGTCTCACTGTTTGGGTTGTTGTTTCAGTTGTCTTTTGTTTGTTGGGTTTCTTTTTAGATTAAGGAAGGTTTTTTCTTGGTTACCGCCTGCTTGTTCTTGGAGTTCATTCGTACTTGGGCGAGAGGTGCGGTTAGGCCCATACCAGAGGGTCTTGGGGTTTCCTTGTTTTTGCTTGGCCCGGGGTGAATACACAGAGGTTTTATTACGCCGTAGCTTAATTGTCTATATGCGAGTTTTTGTACCTTAAGAAAACAATGAATCTATGATGGAAATCAAAAATCAAAACCGCCTTCTTGTTAGACATCAACCACAACATCTATTTTCCGCGCGATTGAAATCGCAACACCACCACCCATGGTGGGCTCTGCCCCCCCCCCACTTTACCTTCCTGCCTTCGGGCAAACCTCCTCTCCTCCCAGGCCCTTGCTTTCCGCTTGGATTCACACGGTCGCTTCTCCTCTGCCATTGCCTCAGACGGCTGGGATACGGTTCGCGGTACACGTTCTTACGGTCCCTGACTTCGGTTAGCCTCCGACAGGCTTCGGTCGATTTCGCCCCTCCCCTTCTCCCCTCCCACTCTGCACTGGTGTTGGTATCCCTTCCACTAAGTGACGCTATCTCTCTGAGAATAAATGGATTACATGAGAGACGCGGTAAGACACCTTGCAGAGTGATAGGGGAGTTTGGTGACCGCCTAGTTCAGACAGGCACACGTTTCCGATAGTCGCTTTGGTTGAGTTGTGGCCTCCGCTCCTCCCTCCTCGGTCTGATCCGCTTGCACCGTACAGCTAGTCAATTCTCTCCTGCCACCATCCTGGGTGGCCAGCTCCGCCCTCTCCAGGCCGGCTTCGGTTACTTCCGCCTCTACACATGGACTTGCCTGGGGCTCACTGCCGCCTTTCAGATCGCTCCTGTAGTTTAGCCATCGGGTAAATCTACACGGCTCAGTGCTTTCGACCAGGGGTTTTCCTTTGGGATTGGCGTCGGTTTGTCATGGGGTCTCACTGTTCGGGTTGTTGTTCCAGTTGTTTTTTGTTTGTTAGGTTTCTTTTGGGATTACGGAAGGTTTTTTCTTGGTTACCTCCTGCTTGTTCTTGGATTTCATTCGTCCTTGGGCGAGAGGTGCGGTTAGGTCCATACCAGAGGGTCATGGGGTTTCCTTGTTTTTGCCTGGCCCGGGGTGGATACACAGAGGTTTTATTACGCCGTAGCTTAATTGTCTGTAAGTGAGTTTTTGTACCTTAAGAAAACAATGAATCTATGATGGAAATCAAAAAAAATCCGCCTTCATGTTAGACATCGCCTCCTCAACGCCATTATTTTCCCAATCCTATCGTACGGCGCAGACCTCTTGGTCCCCTCTGTGAGTACTCTCTCCAAAATAAGAGTCTTTTGGAACTCAGGCATGCGGTGGTCCACCAATCTTTTCTCTGCAACTCCCAACCCTATTCTCCCATGCGAGGCTGCCACCCTCGCCATTGACCTGGCCTTACTCGGAAACGAAGACTGGCGGCACTGCGCATTGCTTGCGCAGACCCAGAAATCAATCCAGCCTCCGCCCGCCTCTCGGTTCGCTTCCCCTCCCACAGCAAATACCGCTCCCCCACCTCCTACCGCTCCCTCTACGTTAAAGGTGCCTACTCCCCCCTGGCCTGGAACTCCACCCCTAGGAAAGCTCCCGGCGCCCCCTCCCACCTCCCTCTAGACTCCCTCCTCCACTCCAACTCACACCTCCCCCACC
>QLOI01003644.1:0-32643 GCA_003313605.1 Tuber umbilicatum | reverse complement strand
CAGGCGGAGGGGGTGGGAGGACGGGGAGAATATGCGTGATGAGGTCCCCAAGGGGATTCGGTGCAGCGGGGGCCGCGTACACACCTCTTAGCGCCAAGCCGGGGAGCGCAAGCAATAATGGCAACGGGAGGAAGACGCCTAGGCGAAGACACCAAACCACCGGCACGGAAGGCGTTCGTTCAAAAATCACAAACCAACACCAACCACCCCTTCCTCACCACCAGCCCTCTCACCACCACCATCGAAGAGCGAAGACGGCCACAGTCACAACTCCAACCGCCTCCTGCGTCAATACAACGGGCGATTACTTCACCCTCCAACCGGACCACTCCACACTCAACACCTCGGACGAGGAGGAGGGGGAGGGAGTGGAACCCGTCGCGAATTCCGCGAGAAAGAGATTTGCTAGTTGGAATGGATTGGTAATTCCGATAGCTACTACCCCTGGCAATAACGATGGCGGGCGTGCGCTGAGCTCGAGACGTGGGAGGGAGTTGGTCCGCATGACGAGGGTTGCTGGGGAGTTTGGTGGTGGTGGTGGTGGTGGTGGTGGTGGGGTTAAGGTTGGTATCGGAAGGGCGAAGAGCGCAGAGGAGTTGAGGGGGTTTATGGGGTGATGAGGGCGAGAACGAAGGCAAGGTGTATTATATTGGGTTATATAATATAATGATATCATTATAGTAATAATACTTGTAATAATATATGATATTATCATAGGATGCAAGGTAGATTTATGTTGGGTGGGGTAATGATTTGTTCGCATATGATATAAGCCTTTACACTACGCTTGGATTATTCGTAAAGCCCGGTACGGGGCAGGCACTGGAGGGGGGCACGGTGTGATACCTGTACTCGAGCACGAGATCCAGGTGATATCATATTGTGGAGGGGATACACGCCCTGAATTGAGTATATAACATACTATTCATGTTCCCGTTCCAGCGTCCGCGAGTTAGGCTTCAAATCACAGATCAATTTGAGCAGACTACCCCAACTCCCAACTCCCACTAATCAACCAATCAGCCATCTCCTACCATCCAACCACAACCCACCCATCCACCCCCGCACAAGGAGAAGGCGGAAGAAATGATGAAAAAAATGGTAAGGAAAAAAAAAAAAAAAAACTTTAAGCCAAACACTCATCCCTAACGGTAGGATACCCCAATCCAAACCCCAGATTTAACCCCACCCCCAAGCCTGCTCCAAGACCTACTCCCCCGTCACCGCCACCATTGTTAAAACCCATAACCCCCCCATCGGTAAACATTGGGTCATAAAAGTCGACCGGGTTGCTCGGGTCCCAGACGTCCAACATGAGTTGGCCCGGGAACCCCCCCCATTCCATGTCCCCCACCCATTCTCCCCCACTTGTGGGCCCTCCAGCGGTTGTAGTCGGCGGCATACCAACGGTCATACCTGTCGAGCTCGGCATGCCGACTCCAGAGACTGGGACTTGAATTTGCTCTGAGTGTTCCTGTTGTTGCTGTTCTTGCTGTTGGTGATGTTGGCAATGTTGTTCTTGCGGTTGTTGTTGTTGTTGCTGTTGGAGTGTCTGCTGTCCCTCAGCTGCTGGCATGGTGCCTTCGCCGCCTTCACGAAGACTCGAGAGGGTGAGAGCGCACTCGACCTTCCCTCTTCGTCCAACGGCTTCTTTTCCCAGGGCTGCCATTGCACCGGCGAACCACCACCATCTCGATAAAGTTTCCAGAACCTTTACCGTATCTTTGTACGGCTTTAGATATACCTTTTCGCCTTCCCGGACGAGGGCGTAGAAGGTTGTGAGGGATAGTGAAGCGGCGTAAGGTGTTATCGAGGTTGGCGGGAGGAGGTGCATGAGGGTAGAGTTTGAGAGGACATCATAGATTGCTTTCGCAGA
The DNA here is from genome assembly GCA_003313605.1 of Tuber umbilicatum. Lineage (NCBI taxonomy): Eukaryota > Fungi > Ascomycota > Pezizomycetes > Pezizales > Tuberaceae > Tuber > Tuber umbilicatum. The sequence continues at coordinate 30,767 of QLOI01003644.1, read as the reverse complement.
GGTCGTACGGCGGCCGTAGGAGGGGGACTGTGGGCTTGAAGTTGGCGTTCGATGGGAGAGGATTGAGATCGCGTGGTAGAAGAGGGATAGGGTTGCTTTTCCACTCTCATTAGTTTCGAATGACGGTAAGGGGGGCACAGGGCGGGAGGTACCTAATAACCCTTGGTCCTTACAATCTGTCTCCCCCACGACTTGTTCGAAGGAGGGAAAATCCTCCTCCCATTGGAAAACCCCGCCCTCTTTCCTGGGTCTGTACAACGCAATAACCTTTTCTAATAACTCCGCTAACCTAACCATCCCGCGGAAAACACCACTCCCTTCATGCTTGCTCGGAAAATCGATCGACGTGTCCTCCCCGCGCACTAGCACTGGGCGTCCATTTATCGCCGCCTGCAATTTATCTAGCTCCCAAAGACACCACCAGAGCTCCGTCTCGCCCCTGCCACCGCTCCGATTCCTTTTGAGATGCAACCCGGCAGAATGGGCATGGTGTATAGCAGTGCACAAATTCATACTCGCAACCTCATTCCCGTGCGGGCCATCGGCCGAGTGTAGCGATAGCAGCCCATACACACGGATGAGCCGTATGCGGTCCTTCTCGTTTCCCGCGTGCAGCAGTGCCGTTATTCTGGTGTACAGGGCCGAGGCGAATTCCCGGGGCGCGAGCGGGGCACCCGTCGGTGGGAGGACCAGATGCTCGGCAGCTTTCGGGTGGCGGGAGGCAACGAGTAGGATGCTTAGCAGCAAGACGGGGGGGATTGCGTCGGGGGTTTTGAAGAGGTTTATCGTGTGAGTGTCCACAAGGGGGTAGATCGGGTGCACGGATTCCATGTACAGCGATAGCAAAGCGTCCACGCTCGACCGCGGCGGTCGCGAGAAGGCATTGAGTGATTCGAGGAAGTTGTTGTAGTGCGTAGCCAATGTGGGCCCCGCGTTCGTAGAGGGTTCACAATCTGGGCTCTTACGGCGTTTTCGCGAGCGGGGAGGGGCTTGTTCATGCAATACCCAGACACCTATTTCGCCGCTGTCCAGGGCTGGGGCTGAAGATGAGGAGGGTCCGGATGGATTAGACGTTGCCGAAAGCAGAGCTGCTTCCGGGTTCAGATCTCCTATAAAGCGAGACTGCCCCGACTGCCCTTCCCGTGGATCGGACGACAACACAACGAGCTTTTCCGTGAATACCTCGCTCTCGACCTCTGCTGCGCTTACCGGAGCACCCGCGATGGCGGAGCCACCGCCTTGAGATGGCTCTATCGCAACAAGGCTGCGCACGGAGGGAAAAATAAATCGTCAGTTTATCAGTTCTTTGTTCTTTAGAAATTAGGAAAAATTTAAACCCGTGCGAACCTGCAATATAATCCATCCTTCGTGCATCCCGCGCATCTCTCGTGGTTCTCAAAAGGAGGTAGACATCTCTTCTATCGAAGAAGTTAACAATCATGGTCAAGATGGCGGGGCGGTACAGTAATGACGAGATTCTCCACCCTTCCCGCCCCCCCACACCCCCAGGCCAAGATCACGCAATAGGAAATAAATAAAAATAAAAAAATGAGAAAAAATGAGAAAAAAAGGGGGGAAAAAAAGAAAAAAAATAAAGAAAAACGAAGCTAAGGACCTTACCCTTCTCCTCTTACATTGATCGCAAGCACGATGAGCACGCTTCCTATGCCGGTACGAACTATTGTTGGCAGCGAATACCTGAACCGGTACTTGTGCAGTAGCGCCCATGGTTTTTGACACAAGTTAAATTTGGTGGGGGGAGAGGGGAAAAAAAATATAAAAAAAAATATAAAAAAAGTTGTCGGAGAAAGGCTTCTTTCTTCTCTCTGGAGGAGGGAGGCGATGGTTTGCTCGTTTCGGGGAAGCAAGGATATCGGGTGGGGTTCTGTTCTCGGAAGGGTAACAACGGATATGGGGATTCAGGAAGAGGAGAGCTGAGGAATAGGATGGGAACGGATCTGTTAAAACATGGCGAAGAAAAGTGGATACCCGGAAACCCGAATCCACGGCCAATATTAATACGACAGCGAGGAAGGAAATGATTCAGGAGAACGCCGTAGAGAACCGTGGGCATCCCCGATAAGTAAGCCCATAAGGCTAGATTTACCCATTCTTTCTCTGAGGGAGAGGATTTGAACAAAAGTTCACGTATCCATACTGCTCAAAGCCGTTCACTGGTCCAGCATCACACGTTGTCATACAGTATCGTGCGTGCCGGGGCGAGCGCTCTACTCTGTCCCTTGGGTCTTCTCCTCCTTTTCGCAAAGCAAACCAAGCAGCCTCCTCTCCTCCGGCATCATCACCATCATCATCGTCACTCACCCCACCGTTACCGGCGGAAGAATGAAAGTGTAGAAAAGTGCACAAAAACCCGACATGATGCGGGGATCATATCTCTGCCCAAGGCTTCGCGTGGATTCTTCAGACAACCTAATCTGGTTTACACTCAGGGCAGGTGGGGTGCCGGTAACCCAAGTGAACCGAAGTTGATTGAAGTCGATGGGTGTCTAAAGAGTGCGAGAAGCTCATACATAGTACCACCAACCAGCCAACCAACCAACCACCAGTAGAGTATAGAACTCGCACAGCACAGCATATCCCGACGGACGAATACCGTGGTCAAGTACGAGTAGAGTTATTACGACTTACCACGCTTACGAGTAAAACAACCTCCAAGCAGGAAATATTGTCTTAGACGAGTAGTATTCCCGATCCTTCGGGCCTTGGGACGTCCCCGTTCGAGCACGCTACGGTGAGCTACCGTACGCCTTGTCCTCTGATCGGATGCGGTACTATACCCGGGCAAGCGCAGCTCCGTACCCCATCTTTCCACTGTACTCGTGCACCGTAATGCAAACACCGCATCTCTACCAGGTTCGGGCCAAGTATTATAATTCAATTCCGACGTTTCGTACAGAAGGGCCTTGCAATGCGTGCTCTTTTCTTTTCTTTTTTTCATACTCTTCTCCACCGTCATTCCCCTTGAGGAAGTTGGTTCGAGCGAGCGAGCACCTGCGCGGTGCACCTACAGCACCAGCTCATTTATATTGAAAGAGCCAAGGGAAATGGGGAAGCCTTCCCTTTCCCAGGTTGCGTTGGCTGGTCGGTATCGTAATAACCCTACCGGTAGCCTCCGAGGCTGACACAGCCGTGCTGTCAAACGCAATCAGAGGAGTTCCCGACGCTACGATTGAGGGTATGATAAACGACGTGCGGACGGTATCGGGTCCCATCTCTCAACATTCTGCGTATCACGGACGAGCTGTGTCAATAATCGGGTATCACGCGCATATACGCACATATCTACTCGAATCATGCACACACACACCCACAAATCTTGTTGCTCGCAGTATACGATATGATATTCGAGTTCTCCGTCACCTAATTTACCATGCTTACCTCGGCCTGCCACACTACCGCTTTTCCATAGCTTTCTTTCCTTTTCTTTCTTCGGATTACTGTACTCTTATAATAATGATGAGTGTCCCGCTTGTGATAAGGGCCTTGGAAAGCGAGATGAAATGAAGTGTTTATTTTTTGTTGAGGCTTGAGCTATTTTAGAAGTTATGAGCTAACTTGGCACTGGCCCCGTCAGACTCTAAAAAAGCTTAAGCTTGAGCTTCAGCCCGTCTACTTGAAGCCCTAACTTTGTCTGTCTCCGTGGACTCACCCTGCATCATCTCCAGCCCCAGAAATCTCGCCATCACAACCGAGGGGGTGGGCGATACGTGGATATTGGCATCTGACTGTCAGGGCCACCTGCAGTAGTCTGGGAGCAAGATCCGACTAGGCCTTTTCGGTAAATTGAGAGAGGGAGAACGAGGTCAGCCCCCCGAAACAAGAGATGGCCGCCGGAACCCTGTTTCCTACAGCCAAGTTGGCGCTCAGCCAGCCTTTTCCCTCGCTCACTATCGTGGATGGATGACCCAAGGGCCGGAAGGAATGCGCAAATCGTCTGGGCCGGCAGCCGGGTATCCCCGTGCCTATGTGGTGCTGTACACGGAGTTTCAGCCTTGCTGTATATCCCTCGATTATTGTGGTAGCCAGCGCCCAGAGTTTTCCTCTCTCGAACCTGCCCCCCGTACGGTATCCCGAACGCGGTGGGTGGCCTGGGATTGCGGCGGGTGAGAAGCCGACCTTTGTTGCTGATAGGGAATACCACCCGCGAGCATTTCTCCCAGTTGGTTTATCCGAGATCTCGCACACTCCCTTCACCAGTTTGTCTGGGTGTCGGGTTCAAGGTTGGGTCTGATAACGATTCCGGTTTGGATCAGCGATTTTCAAATAAAAACGAGTACGAGCATAGTTCCCCACATCGAACTTTGGAAGCAAATTTATCTTGTCAATCGCCGTGCAAGCCCTTACAAGTAAAAATAGTGCCTTATGCGCTCATTGGTTTGTCTTCTACTCTAGTAGCACAGTTATAACACGCTTCGACGATGCATATCTCGAGCTATATGTACTGTGCTCTGCCTGACCATTCCCCTATCGTAGAATCAGAGACCGGCCCGTGTACGGCAGGGGTAGAGATACTGGAGAGCCCTCCGTCAGATTTCAGCAATTTTGATTTATTTCGGATTCCCTTTGAGGCCGATTCAACCGGTTACAATGCCCACCATCGCCACTGCATTCACTCACCCTCAGGTTCGAATATTTCCCACTGATATCTATAGAGCCATTAGAAGGACCGGCCCCTACAACGGCAGTTCTTATTTCCAATACTGCCATCTTCACCGGTAGTTGCACTCGCCATTGATTGGACAGGGGCGAATGGAATACTAATAACCTTATACTGAATCATCAGAGGTCACTCGTAGATGCCTCCGATGCCACTCTAAACGGGGGTTTAATTTCGGTTTCTGACTCCTATACTTCCCACCCTTCCATGAGCACCCGGCGCTTAAATTTCGTCAATACCGAATACCCCATCAATCCAAGTGTCATCATACCGTATCCTGTTCCTGCAGGTTGCCGAGCAAGATCGCACATTAACGAGGATGCCCACCGTGACTGGGTGCGCTCGGTGGTCCATGCTGATTGGTCCGAAATCGACAATGTCAAAAGGACCCTACAGCTAGCGAAACCTGCCACAACACCAGGTGGTGAATTCCTTTTTCGGTCAACTTGAAAATGTTAAAGCTTGGCACGGGCACTTTTGACGGACTACCCACCTCAGGATGATATAAGCTTAGACGTCTACGCCCGCTTTGTAAGTTTGATCGCCGAAAGAAAGGTCGACTTCTGGGTCACGAACGACACTAACTGTTATCAAAATTGCGAACCGACCGTTACGGTACCCCGCTTGCACCAAAGTCCAGAGAGCAGAGCATGGATTCTCGAGACCTTTCAGCGTCTGCGTCTTCGAAGCCGTCGAAAACGACAGAGTCGTGGGAAGAAAATTACAAAATGAGAGAGATTACTCCGGCCGAGTGGGAGGAGCGCCGTGAAATGTTCACACAACTCTATTTTAAAGACGATCGCCGTTTGGTGGATGTGAGGAGGATTATGGCTACCGAGCATGGCTTTTACGCGAAGTATGTGGCCCACTTCCGGCGCTCTAACACGTAGCCAAAGAATGCATGTATCTAACCTCCTGGTGCTTAGCGACACACAATGTAAAAAAAAGATAAAAAAGTGGGAACTTGGGAAGAGCCTCAATAAAAAAGCCGCATGTGCGATGCTCAGGATCCAGAAGCGAAGGCACGCGGAGGGGAAGGAGACGGAATTCACTTATAAAGGACATAAAGTCAGTCAGGAAAAACTCGAGCGCTCACGTAGGAGGCTAAAGGGTTGGGACATAGAGGATGAGACAAACCCAGGTATACAATATTTCATCGAGGCATCCTTCCAAAGCTTTACTAAATGTGGGAATAGAAACCCCAATGTGGGTGGATTATTCCACTCCAAAAAGCACTGCCGATGACCCACTTGAGGGAGGTTACCAATCGATGAGCCCTGGTTCTGGCTTTAGCAATTCGGAAGGTGGAGATACCGTCCCATATGTTGTATCTTCTCCCGGGACCATCTCTGAATCGGGGACTATTGAGAGCCAAATGCAATCGTTTGGTGTGCCCATGGATCCTAATCTGGATCCCAACCTGGATCCCTTTCTGCAATCGGCGGGTGGCAGATTTAGCTTCAATGAGCCCCTTCAACACAGGTACCCACGCCCAGTAACCTCTGGCGAAAGCTCTAATAGCCTGATGAGTTTGAGCGGTGTCCACCAGGTTCCGCCAAACTACCCATACGAGTTTGATGGAGTCCCACCAATGGTTTTCCCCAACGACCAGGGATCCTACCCCCTAGATCCTAAAGCGATAACTTCACTCTTGTCAGCCTCCTTGATATACCTAGATAAGGGGTTGCTGAAAATCGCCGAGGATCTCCAACGCCTTGCCTTTGATAGTTCGAAAGAGAAGAATGGAGAAAGGCATCCCGATACGTTGGCTTCCATGCAAACCCTGGGATTTCTCTGCAGGGATCAAGGGAGATATAAGGAGGCCGAGGAGATTCTCCACAGAAATTTAGCCTTGTCAACCGGAATATGTGAAGTCCACCGTTACTGGATGAAGCCAACACAGGGGTTAGGGGTGATATATATCCACCAGGGTCGACTAAAAGAGGCAGAGGAGTACATCTCTCGAGTGACAAAAGCCAGCAAGGAGCACCTTGGGCCAACCCACCCCGAGACTTTGTCAGCAATCCACAGTCTCGCAACAGTATACATGGAGATGGGAAAATGCAAGGAGGCGGAGCAACTTCTCGCTGGCGAAGGCGGCGTTCTCCAGATGAGCAAGAACCAGTCGGGAGACCAGCACCCCGAGACTCTAGCAACCATGCGGACGCTCGCAACAGCATACCTCAACCAGGGCTATTTAAAGAGAGCGGAGCAGATGCTCCAGCTCGTCCTTAGGAAAAGCGAGCAATTCCTCGGACGGAGACATCGACAAACCATTTCATCGATGCATTGCCTCGGGGTCGCATACCTCGATCTAAAGAGATGGAAAGAAGCCGAGCAAATGCTCACACAAGTCCTTGAGCTAAGCAAGCAGCATCTTGGGGACGACCATCGTCACACGCTGACCGCAATGCACAACCTCGGCGTTACCTATTTGGACCAAGGAAAATTGAACCTTGCAGAAACACAATTCATTGATGTCGTGCAACTCAGCAGCAAGCATATGGGCGAGAGTCACCCCGATACCTTGTCTTCTAGAAACAAACTTGCGAAAACCTATCTCAAGCTTAGGCGCTGGAGCGATGCGGAGATTATCTCCCGAGAAGTTGTGAGCAAGTCAAAGGATGTTCTGGGTGAAACTCACCCCGAAGTATTTCAGTATGCTGCACTTCTTGTAGACATCAATCAGGAAAGGGATCGGGAAACGTAGCTCTAGGATGGGAGATTGTCTGTTGGCAAGGAGGGGAGGGGGCTTGTCAGGCTTTTGTTTGTTTGTCCGTTCGTGTACTTAGCATCATCAGGAGTTTTGGTATCGGGAAAAGTTTGGTCGTGAGCCTGGCATCGCGAGTTGTTTTAATTGTACGATTAGGCGGATTGTGGACTTAGTGAGAGAGAGCTAGGGTTTCCCGGTATTTGGAAGCGCATCCGAAATAGTTTGATACCGTGTGATAGGGAAATAGGGCGGGCTTCTCTACTATCAGCTACACGAGAAGGCTTTAATAATATAATAGCCAGAACGGCGCGCCCACAGAAAGTGACAAATCGCTGGCTAACATCAGCAAATACCCTCCTTTCGAAAATTATTCCCTGTGTGCGAATCACATCGAGTCATCCATTCTCCAGGGATCCTGTCATCTCGCCGTCGGCCACTACCGTGGCGGGTTTCGATGTGCAGCATGAGTACTCGACCTAAGTGGCCTTAGCCCTTGAACTGACTCCCAACCTATGGGGAGCGGCCTATCAAATCTGCTCCTCGAAGTTTTCCCAATGATTAGGCACCGGTGATGGCGGTAATTTCCCGACAAATTCTGGTACTACTATCTAAATTGTTCAATCGCCAAGTCAGCTTCTGATCAGAAAACTATTCGTGATAAAGACAGTCTCTCCTGCGCCTGAATAACCTCCGTGGGTCTACAAAATAGTTTTTATACAGGATCTAGTGAAATTAGAGAATCCACAACGTCCCGTCACTCCCCATCAAAGGAGATAAAAAGACAAAAACACGAAAAACAAGCAAACCAACAATAGCCCTCCTTTACACTCATGGGCAAACGTAATTCATCAAAAGAAACCCTTGCGCCAAGGAAAAAAGTAAAACATTAAAAGCAATGGAGCATTCTAAAAACGATATCATCGGAGTCAATCAGTCATCCAACGGAGAATAGTCCTTTCGGGGTGCAAAAATGGAGCCCCTCAGGTCCCGGGCCCCATCCCCAACCCCACCCTCATCCTTCCCCTCACTCCCGTCGCTCTCGTTCCGTTTGGCCTTATCATCCTCACCATCGTCCCCGACTTCTCCAATGAGAGCCCGCTCTCTAGCTCTTCCCCTCTCCTTCAATCCCCCAATTAAATCCTCACCGTCCTGACTCTGATCACCTCCCTTCCCCTCATCTTTATCAGATCCCATCGATGCCAGTCCTGACGTTTTGCTGCTCGATGCAGAGGTGATACCTAGAGAGTTCTTCATCACCTCTTTGGCCTCTTTGAATGCCTCCAACTCCGCACCGATACAACAAACCAATAGTTTCCATCCCCTATCCTCTGCCGACTCGAGCTTGTGCTCAAGTGCCTCAATTACACCTTCAAGCCCTTGCATGATATCTCGATTTATATCTCCACCCCTCTTGCCGGATATTAGTAAACCTAGTTTGTTCTCGAAGGAATATACAAGAGAAAGTGTTTCGTCCCACAAAACCATCCCTTCGAGCAAAGCTTCGCCCTCGACCCTAGCCTGATCTTTCTTAACCAGAAGGGCTTCTCTCTCGAGGGACCACGATTCGATAGCCGTGGCGGGAGAAGGAAAGCGGTGTGTTGCGAGAAAGTTTGACGTTCTTTGCTTCACAGTTACCAGAGAGGACTGATAAGAAGAGGTTTTTGATGACACAGTAGACTCCAACTCCTCAAGCTTGTACTTCAGGGCGGCATGGTGATCCTCGAGCTTTGAGAGCCGAATGCGAAGTTCTTGCATCTCATGCTAGCCATAGTTAGCGATGTATGAAATTATCAGGTGCGAACCATAGATTACCTCAACCTCACTTTTTGCTTCCCTTAGAGCCTGAGCTCCTTTTCCTTCTTCACCTTCCTCGATCTTATGTATCTCCCTTTCCAAAAGCGATGCTTTGTCTCCCCAACCCTTCATAGTTTTCACCAATGTTTCCCTTTCTGCAACCTCAGATGCGTACGCTTTTTCCTCTTTATCTCTGATTTCCGCCAACTCACGCATAGTTAGCAGTACCCTCTTCCTCGCCTGGTGTAATGTAACCCTCTGTTCCCGGGGGACTTGATCCGCAGAATATAAGGGATTCCTAGGGAGTCTCTGAGATGTAGACAAACTGCCTCCAGACATCAGCTCAGTAGACTGCACATCTAGCAAGTATTGCAGCTCCTCGGTCAGAATTTCGGTCTGCCTCTGTAGACTATGGAGTGGAGAGCGTTGTGTAGCATAGAGGGATGAGCTCGGTGTATACGCGTAGCTTGTTACTGCAGGTGGTGGAAGCTTAAAGCTACTGGACGGTGAAACGTTGTCAAAATCAGAGGCAACCGACGGCGAAGAAGTTCTTCTATCACTGTACTTGTTGACACTCGGTTTATGTGCGGAAAAGCTGTCAAAACGAGTTTTAGGACGAGACAGCGGCGATTTGCTTGTGCTGGTTTTCGACATTCTGACTGGTGATGGTGACGGTGGGGTCCGAAGGTAAGCCAGGGGGTAGAGGGATTCCGGGGAGGGGGATGGATGCTGTTCCATCCTGATAACCGTAGAAATTAACAGAACAAGCGAGAAGCCGACCGTCCGATGGACTTCTGAGATGGAAGAAGATAGTATGCCTTCAATCAGACCAGGTATGATGTATGAAACGGACGCCTTGGACAGGTAGTAAAGTAGAAGGCCGGGGATGTTGGAATGGCCGCTATCGGGAGCCGTACCGGTATCACGAGCACGAGCATGGTAGGGTCACCCGCCGCCAAGCCATGAACTAAAATAATGCCTTTCCCAGCAAGCTATAATACCGGTAGCTGTCGTTAAGTTGCAGTATGGAGGCTCAAATTTCCCTAACAGGATAATGGGCGACAGCGAAATAGGAGGGGAGCCCGCTATTATCCGTGGAATCACAAGGCCCAAATACCACACTGCGTGATGCACCCCAACTTATCTCATGCTCGCCTGCTGGAACCGGGAACCTTCTGGTAGGCGTATGGCCACAGAACATTGTGCTAAAAGGTAGGCAAGAGGATGCAGCCTCATCTAACCCACTTTTAGCACCACACAGCACTGTGCCCATAACACCATTAAGTTGGCAAATTACAACAATAACACTACCCCCAGTACTGTATCTCTAAACGAAAAATCCCCTCTCACCCGCAGTGTCATAACTAATCACTCGGGGGCTCGCGTCCATTATTCGACTCCCGACGCATGACATGACTGCTGGACTCAATGCCCTTAACGTCACAGCTGGCAGCACCAGTCGGACAGCCGCAAGTAGTGATAAATGTCAACAAAACAAGAAAGAAAAAGCTTCAAACCCATAAAAAATGCTTCGCTTAAGCAACCAAACAGGGTGCTCGGTCAAAGGGATATCCCAGCAAGCGTGATCCCTCTGATTTGAGGAGCTTTCAGGGCATGTGTATCAATTGATCGAACGCTGTTATGAATGAGTCACTTCAAGTATTAAGTATTAGAGGGGATGATAAACCTCACGTTCTGGGTATCCTGGTTAGGGCGATATGGGGGTAATCATCACAAACCGGTATCTCCAGTTGCAGCCCGAAGTACCGTACGCCGGCAAAACTCAGTACCGGTGATCCACCCCACTATTCCCCCACTTTCCTGTCCGCCCCCGGGATCCGATCCCTATTGCATATATAAACTCTCCCTGTTTACCAATTAGATGTTAAAGAGTCCAGGACAGGTGCTAAATACTTAAGCACCTTTCTGTTCTATAATTCTTACTCGCATCCAATAATAATAATTAACCTACTCGGAGAGCTCACCAGATTCCAGCGGGGAGTACCAAGCATGTAGCCCCCCTGATCAGTGTGGAAACCTCTGCCGCTGTCCACCGTGCTACGGTGGTATTATTGCGATCTCAGTATATCAGTGGGGTGACCCAAAATTCCGTATGGAGGCCAGTAACAACTAACGATTGAGACTAAAGGATATTGGCAATAAGCCATGGATTCAGTGGTGTAGAGGTATCATGGGCGCTTGCCATTTCTGAATGTGCGCCCGACCCGGGTTCGATTCCCGGCTGAATCAACAGTTCCGAGTGCTTATTTTTTTTCTGCAGATCTTTTAGTCTAATGCGGGGGCACTCGCGGTGTTAGATCGGATCTGGATTCTGAATAGACTGGCTTTCCTTGCCCTCAATGCTGGCAATTTAATCAGATATATCCACACGTTTCGCTCGTCTCGAACACCCCTCCCCCAACCTTCCATCTCCCTTTAAGCTTTTAAGATCACAGCAATTATTATTGATTGACACTCACGGTGTCTAAATGAGCTATGGCATCATAAGATGTTCTGGTTGCGCAGGTACTCCTTATTAGTCTTGCAGACTGTAGATAAATGGAATGGTCAAAACTGCTATAGCCTATTCGGACCTAGGGGTAGAGCAAGGGCGCGAAGCCACCCGAGCTCCAAGACCCAAGCGCGTCTTACCCTCGAAGCCTTGATGGGGTCTCTGATATTCCGGGGTAAATGAGGGGCGGTACTGTACTGTACCCCCCACCGTCCACACGGGGATCCAGGCTCGGGCACAAGAATACTGCGAAACACCGTACCGTTTAATTTTAAATTACATTGTACCAAAGGAGACTTTAATTCAATTTCACAGGTTGAACCAGAAATTGTATTACAATCTATTGTTTTCGATCAAAGTATTCCCAGTTGTGTATATTTCTTCCGGTAATCCCAATGCGAGATCGCAGTTATTATCTACACATGCGTAGGCACTAGTTGCGTGCAAGAAGTACGGTATTCGAAAACAGCGACAAGACAAGGGTTCGCGAATGCGTGGCGAAAAATCCGTGAATATGAGCGCCCATACAAACTTGCGACTCGTATTTTCGGATACTTCTTGCCTCGGAGAGGTATCTCTTTCTTACTCCTTATCGGTGGCTGTTGCGGATCTCTAACACGTACAATTTTGCGAGCTGAAGCTTTGGGCGGCTGAGCCTTGGATAAGAGATTGCTATACACGAGCAGTGCTGGGGGAACTGAGGCTTTTTTATAGCGCTAATACACGGAATCCTTTCTAGCTCAGATCCCCGCGTCCGGGGTCGGACATCACGGTAGGGCCGAGCTCCATATAGAAACGAGGGACAGGCAACATGATATCCCTCTGAAGGACAAGCCCGGGGCATCGTCTAGCGGGATCCTGGCTGAAAAGGGTAAGCTAATGAGAAGGTCGAGGGCGGGGTTCGAGTGACAAGAGATGACCATTCGGCCCGCTAGTGCCTGGGCAGAAGAACGACGACGGAAAAGGTGAGAGATGTGCTGGTACCCAAATAGATAGCACATTCTTGCGCCATTTAAAACCGCCAAAGTGCCATTGGGAGCACTTCGCAATTGCTGGGGATTCAAGAACACCTTAGCGCTCCGGGCCAATTAAGAGCTCTGGAGGGGTACCCGTTTCCGAAGTGCTCAGACCAAGCGATTTTGCGCAGCCCAAAGCGCCCCCAGTCACTGGCGATCTCCAGCATCTGAACCCCTGCAAAATGACGTCGAATCTATAAAGCCAGCTATTCTCACAAATTGACCAACATTAATTTGCCGGGCGATTGCTTCACACAATCGTCATAGGGCTTAAGTGACTCCTCCTCAATTACCCAGATTTCATGATGGATGTCTTGTTGCGTTTGCTTGCAGGATGATCAAGACTCTCTAGGTAAAAAGCTATATATGCTGCGATATCCGCCAAGATGTAGAGTACAGTACTCGTACTACCAGTACGGTAATATATCTTCTCCCGGGCCTCAAAATTCCACGACCCCTAATAATAAATTTACGGTAGTCTGCCACTAGCAGATTCGCCTACTGTAAATTTCCCATACACGGCGAATCACTCGCGGCCCAAGACCCTCTCGAAAGTCAATCGAATACCCCCAAACCCCGAAACTTCCTCACCAGAACACCCCAATGGCAGAAAGCGACCAAGCCGGCAGCGCCCACACAGCATTCCGCGTGATCCAAGTCCTAACGTTAATCCCATGCTGGGCAATCCTAGCCGCCCTAATAAACGTCTACAGCAAGAACGGCACCATCGCCCCACCCGGCATTCTCTGCCTCTTCGTCGTCGCCCTCCTCGCATCGGTATGGTCTTTCTGCGTCCTCATCACGGCCGTCCGCGCACGGAATACGGCGCTGTGGATGAGCTTCTTCGACATCTGCTTCATGGCGGCGCTCATCGCGGGCGTGGTCCTCCTCTCCAACATCGCCAACGCCGAATGCGTCGTCGCCCCCGTGACCAGCGTGGTGTACGCAACGGACGGCCAGAGGGTTTGGCAGGTTGGCGAGAATAACAATAATGGTGGCATCTGGTACAACGGCCATAATTGCAATCTCGCGAAGGCGGCATGGGGTCTCGGCATCACGAACGTCATCCTCTTCTTCATCACCGCTCTGCTGGCGGCCGCCGTGTATAAGCAGAACAAAGAGGAGGACGATATGGTGGAGAAGGTTTATGTGGACCCTTACGTCAGTCATCCAAGACGTCACCGACATCGCCATAGGAGCCCGAGGACTGGGGAGTACATTGTTGAGGAGAGGGTTTGAGGAATGTCCGAGAAGGAGGGGAGGGGGAGGAGTAGAAGCTCATGGCGGATGGTAAAATATCGCTTTTCGACAACACCCTATCATTACACTGAAAGATACATTCAAACGAGGTCATGACTTGAAACTCTTTTTTTATATTCATACCTTTCGCGTTCTCATGTAACTTTTGCTTCGTAACTTTTCACGATTCACTTTCGCGCTTGTAAATAGATGTCGTTTACTTCATGAGCTAAGGCGAGGCATAACGGCGCTTTATCAGGATATCGTACTGTATATTCAAAGTCCCAATCCTGCCACTCTCAGCATCACAAGTCGTGCGATAACCCACCACCGATTGATATTAGCTGTGATATTTTTCCATGAAAAGACAAAAGCACCATAACCCCCAGTCACATGCTCGAGTACGAACCCCGCTCCAGAGACCAGTCTCAGAACTGCACGCTACCGTTTCATACCATCCGACCCAGGCACAAAGCTATCACTGTAACTTTTCCTTGAAGACGGCGAGACGCTGGAGCGTTGTAGGTAGTCGGTTGAGCTCTTTATTTACTTCTCACTCTTTGCTACCGGTATGGTGGGGATTTCGAGGATTTAGTACGATACTCCAGGCCGACGACCTAGGTATTCCTATGAACTCAATGTGGCAATCTATGATAGCGGGAAGGGAAGTGACGGGGCAGGAAGGAAGAAAGAAAACCAGTGGGGTGGCCAGGATTGCGATAATCGCAAAGTTTAACAATAGACATCCGTGCCTAAGTGATTTCTCAGCGACCGGTATCAATAACGGTACTGCACCGTGCCTCTCCAGCCCAAAACACCCCATCGAGCAAGCAAAACTGACCCAAACCAGCACCCCACCCAAGGAAAAATATCCCGAAGCCAAAAATGATTCAGCCGGGAATCGAACCCGGGTCGGGCGCACATCGAGAAATGGCAAGCGCCCATGATACCTCTACACCACTGAATCGTTGATACCTTTCATTCCGAACGATCATAAGTCGACGTAGCCGGCCCATGTAGGTCCTCGGTGGACAATTATATACTCTTCGCAAGCCCTCGCGCTCAAACCCAACACCCCATCCGAAATAAAACGGCAGACACCATACCCGCGAATTCTTTTGGCACTGTATCTCCCAAGTATTAGCAAAAAT
Source organism: Tuber umbilicatum (assembly GCA_003313605.1). Lineage (NCBI taxonomy): Eukaryota > Fungi > Ascomycota > Pezizomycetes > Pezizales > Tuberaceae > Tuber > Tuber umbilicatum. The sequence continues at coordinate 15,664 of QLOI01003644.1, read as the reverse complement.
CGCCACACAAACCCTTCAAAATAACACAAACACAAACACTTTAATACCTTCCTTTCAATACGGTACCCCCGATCAACCGGTACTATAAAAACCTCGAACATCGTCTATGAGATAGGTAACCTTTCTTTCCTGTTATGGCACTGTACCGTAACGGTAGGTCATATAAAAGGGGAAGGGAAGGGAAGAAGAAATAGAACAGGAGCGGTTGTTTTTTTACGATTTCTTGATCAACCTAAGGCGGAGTCAGTTCTGCGGATAGAAGCTTGTGTTGTCAGTATCATGGTTGTTCTAAGTGAGAGGCACCGGCTGGCTGGTCGACTGGCTGGTTGCCTCCACCCTCCAATCACCTCACCTTAAGCTTTACCCCACTGCAGACTCGTACTTGTACTGGTACACACTTTAGCAACCACCCTGAGATCCCGGCGAAGCCTTCTCATGGTACGGAATTAAGGAATCAAAGCTGATTTGCGAGAGCCTGGGAATGCTCGCTCTGGTGGCCAAGTTGGTAAGGCGCCACACTAGTAATGTGGAGATCCTCGGTTCAAATCCGAGTCAGAGCATACCGTCCTTTTTTTTGTATCTATAAACTATGTATGATACATACGCTCAATGTGCAATGGCAACAGTCGAGTTCCCTAACTACCCGACCGTATCCTTCTCTAACATATTCCTCATAAATTCCTGCTAAGAACCACTGTTCTTTTACTTCATTTCTAACCCTACCTCTGAGGAGGAGCTCCTCTCACCATTCTCCCATCTCTTCATTGCCTCCGCAAACCTTTTGATACCTTCCACTGCGACATCCGCCTCGCTATAACTCACTGAAACCCGAATACAATGATCGCCCCAGCCAAGTTTGTCTCCAGGGCACTCACTCTTGTCGCCATTGAGCACGGTCACGTCCTTTTCAGCAAGCTTCGTAATCTCACAGGCGTCGTAATTGGCTGGGAGTATGATCCATAGAAAGAACCCACCCTTTCCACCATAGATGGTAGTTTCTTTTGGAAGGTAAGTCTTGATGGCAGCAATAATAGCGGCGCATCGGGCAGTGTAGGTTTTTGTAAGATTTGAGATCGTGCTGTCAATTGAGCCACTAGTGATAAGGGGATGGATAAGGGTTGAAGCGAAGTGTGAGGGTGCGCCGCCCTGGTTATGTATGTAATTGTTAGTTTAAGGTTGAGGGGCACGGGAGGCGAGGAGGGCGATGTACTCCAGAGGGTGAGACATACACTACGGTTCGCGCCGCCCTCAGCCATTTGTTTTGCTAGCACTCCTGTAGCACTCTCGATCCAGCCACACCTTAAACCTGGCCCCAGTAGCTTTGAGAATGAGCAATTGGAGATGGTATATCCGGCTTCGTTGTCCCCCATTCCCTGCTTCTGGCCAATTTCATGGTCCAAAGTGACAAGTCTAGGCATTAACTTCTTGTCCGGAGTAAGGGCAGAGGTATCGCCGTCATTGCCGAGAAAGTCATACACATCGTCACTGATGACGAGCATATCCCACTTCCTAGCAATCTCAACGACCTTACAGCGGGTCTCCAAGTCCCAAGTCTCCCCGGTAGGGTTCGAGTACGTAGGAACACAATACAAGACAAATTTGTAGATACGCTTTGGAGCACCGCCCCTAGAGATTGGCTCCAGACCGCTTGGGAGCTGGACGTCTGGAGTGGAGGCAGAGATGCGCTCAAGGTGAGCCACCAAGGAGTCGGTGTCAATCGTATTCTTGTCAAGCCTTATAGCGGTCAATTTCCCGGAAAACCCAGCATCTACAACAGTAGCCCTCAGTTACCATGCTTGCCTATCCAAGCTATAAGTGCAATTGTGGGAAAGGCAAACCTTGGAACACACTCGCTGCCAAAAAGTAGGTCGGACTAACGACGAACGCTTGCTTCGTGTACCCAGTTCCGGGACTGGTGCACAACAAAAGCGTGTTCATAAGCCCATACGACGCCCCGGGGGTGATATTAATTCTCTCCCTAGAGTTTAGGTACCCATCAGCTCTGCCTGTAGTTCAAGCAGATAGGAGATATACGCAGGAATAGCTTCTTTCAACCCATATCGCCCAGCAGTCCACCTTCCAATCTCAGCACGCAAGTCCTCGTTCCCCATATTGGGTCCGTAGTGCAATGGGTGGCGAACCTGGCCATAACTATCTTGTGGAAGGTCCGGCGAGCTAAGGACCTTAGCAGCGGACTCGCGAATCAGGTCTACTGCGAGAAGGCGGGTCGACGGGTGGCCTCGGAAGAGATCGATTGGTTTACGAATATTAGCAAGCATGTTGGATTGTGTACTGTACCGCTACCGGTACTCGAGCGGTTAGTTTTTTGTCTGACTAACCCAAGGTGGAGGTGGAGGATACGATAAGGATGATTAGATTTTGGGTCGGGCTAATAACACGAGAGAGGAGAGACTAGATTCTCCTTTTCTCGAGTCTTTGGGAGCAGGGGCGAAGCCCAGGATTGTTAGAGAAGGGAAGGAGGGGGTGGGGTCACTTGGGCGTTGGAACTGTACGGAGTTTGCCATGCGCAAACAGGTCTGTGGATTCACGAAAGATGTTTATCAATGAAGAGGTAACAATCGAAGAAAGGCAACAACCAGAAAGTTTAGAGTTTGAAATCGAGTTCCAACAGCAGCATAATAAATGTTCAAAACAAACTATTCTGCGATAGCCCCTCACATCGGCAGACATCATGCGAATAACCGTAAACTCGGCAACCACATCGAATTCACTTAATCGCTCTAGAGCTCAAGGATATGAAATCGAGCTCCGATAGCCTCGCATCAGATCACTCCTAGGAAACAAAAAAAAATGTGAAAAACAAGCCCCAGTCACAAGCAATGAACACCCGATGAGCCAAAAGCAAATCCCCCGAACCCTCAAACCACACAAATAATTATAAAATGTCCTCCTTACCATCACCATTGCTAGCTAACCGCAACATGAGAGATAAAGGTCTTTTCTCCCTATTCATAACCTGCATATTCCAAACCTAGAGCTCCTTCTTAGCAACTCTCTCTCCGCCTTCGGCCTCGGCATAGCGGTCAGCCAATGCATTGAACTCTCTGGTCAATCCTTCAGCCTGCTTCCTCATGACCTCGTTATCTCTCTTCGCGGCGGCCAATTGCTCCTTGAAGTCATCAGCACCGCCCTCAGTTAGCTTTGCATTATCGCCCCTCAACTGCTTAACAGTGGTATGGAGCTGCAAGTTCTCAAGAGTCAAAGCGTAGGTGCGATCAAGAATGAAAGACAAGAAGAGCGTGAATCCACAAAGGTACCTATGCACGACCATACTCCGTTAGAAAAACGGTCCCTAAGAGCAAAACGACAGAGAAGACCCTCATACATATTACGCTGAGAATAGAATTTCCTAGCTTGAACCTCCATGCGTTCATGTCCCATAACGCTTTGACCTCCCATATGTTTATTCTCCGAGAGCTCGGACTGAACACGGTAGACACGGTTGACGGAGTCGACGAACAGGATCAAGATGAAGACGAAGGTGATCTTGTTTATTTTTTTGTCTCGTTAATACCCAAGTGACTTGTTTAGTTAGACAAGGAAAGGAGGAAGGTCAACCTTGAGACAGTACTGTATCCTTCCCACGATTGCGCTCGTCGAAATCCAAGTGAAAAACCGCATCCTTGGGGAGTACGGGACCGGCAAGACCATGAGAAGGTAGACTGCCATCTCTACCATGAGTAAGACAAACACCTGCGTAGACGCACCCCATTAGCAATCTTCTCAAAGTTACATCTCGTGATTTGTTTATTTGTTTGTTTGTTCATTACGTCACAGCTCTACAGTAAACAATACAGTAGAGCAAAGTAAAGTGAACGTGTATGTGAAAAGAAAACAAACTCGTCCCCGCCCAATTGGACGATGAATGGCAAAGGGTACACACCAAAGAGTAGTAGAGCGTCATGATGGGCTCGCTCTGAAAAAACGATTAGGTGACTTTTGTTGACTTTTATCCAACACGCAGTAACTGTGCTCCGTTGTGTAGCGTGGGTATCGTGTAAAGCAGTTGAACGTCTCGGTGGGAGTTGATACCAACGGAAGAGACAAAAAGAACCGTTGAAGTAGAAAGTCGTAGGGTCGCGAGGAGGAAGAAGGTGGAGGAGCAGGAAGGAAGAAATTGCGGGCTGTGGGCTGGCTTGACTGGCTGGTCTCAAGTTGTGTGTGAGATTTGGAAAGTGGCTTTGCCGTTGCCTTGTTCAAGTGACATGTGGCTTGTACGATAGACAACTCATACGTCACCCCAAACAAGGAGGGCAACCGTAACTCGTACTGTATACCAGTAAAGGCCACGGTTTCGTCAGATAGTCTACCGGTACCGTGCTCGAGTGAAGAAGCCAAGTAACTTGTGTGACAGTCTACGGGCTGGGAGAAAGTTGCTGGGAACCGTGCGAGGCTGCGAGCTACAGTCATACACCGCTTGGGCGAAATTTCTTGGAAATGTCGTCATGACACCTTCACAGTATCTATCCGTACAGTACTCGAGTACTCGAGCACACAACAAGGTCATCCGCCTGACCTCTACAACTTCACTACGAGTACTAGTACAGTACTTGTCATCCGTAGTCCAAATATCGCCAACGCAGGGTATTATTGGAGCTCTAAGTAGGTGTAAATACGATAAGGTAAACACTGCCCGGGTAGCCTATTATGTAGCACATAGATGAAATACATCACAGGCTTCAAAGCACAATACGGTAATTATTTTAGTCGCTCCCGTCGAGGTATATAGCAAAATTAAGCCGGGCCGGAACAAATGTAATTACAGATAAATTTTAACGCTTTATCAAACCCACTGCTATTTAAGGCCTACACCAAAGCCTTACAAGAGTGAAGGACCTGTATCAAGTATATGATACCGCACGGTATTGAAACCTGTCGCCAAAACTACCCTTCCGCCTCGGTCTCCTCATGCGCGTTGCTCTAACCCATTTGTCAGCCTTCCGTCTCTCAACCAAGAGGTAAAGGTATCCCGCAAACCTTGTGCTTAGGCGTAAAATGAAAATCGCTCGGACAAGGTCCCAGAAACATTTCCGAGACCTTGATCCAATCCTTAAAGTCCGAGCTACCAAGCAAGCTCTCCAATTCGTTTCTTCCCTTCCATGGAGGAGGCCTGTCCTGAATCCGAGGAGGTAACCTCTCGAGGATCCCAATAGGTACATATCTGCATCCAAAGCTGAGCCACTCGAGGAGGAATCTGCGGGTAGTAGCAACACCGAGTTCGTCGCTGCCCCAGCATTCAAGGCCGTATCGAACGTACTCACGAATGTAGTCTAGGCGCTCGGTAGCAGATTTATCCAAATACTGGCCTTTTTGGATTTCCTCAAAGAGCCAGGGCTTTATCAGAGCTCCCCTTGCAAGCATTACTCCGTCGACGCTGCCTTGGTCAATGGAGTTGTAGTAGTCAACATGAGAGTAGCAATCGCCATTTCCTACAAAGAAGACATTCGGTTTATCCCTAGCCTCCTTATCAATCGCCGTGTCGGCGATTGTGTCAGACCCCTGTTTAAGATCTTTGATCAGCGCCGCAGTCTCGGCAATGTACGTCCAGTCGGCATCCCGAGAGTACCGTTGCTGACGACTCCTGCCATGAAGTGTAATAGCCTGGACATCCCCAACATCGTAGATTCTCTGGGCGAGCTTCTTAGCAACGGGAGAGGAATCCCGAGTTCCTAACCTAATTTTACACGTTATTGGTGTTTCCCCAGAGACGTAATTCATTCCTTTGAGCATCTTGATTAACTTGGATGGCTGATCCAGAAGCGCACTTCCTCCACCTTGACGGTATACAAGGTCGATTGGGCATCCACAGTTCAGGTCAACAAGTGACAGCCCATGACGAGAAGAGGCGGCCGATGGAAACAAAGTTGTCAAGACTTCTGTCGCTCGAACCGCCGTTCCAATCTTAGTGGCGCAAATCTGAGCACCAAAATTCGGAATTTCGGAGACATGGGCCCTTAATAGAGCCCACTCTGGCTTGTGGCCTTGGAGGAGGGGAACAGACATGGCCATTTCGGAGTATGTAAGGGCGGCGCCGAGATTGGAACATAGGCGGCGGAAGGGAAGATTGCCCGTTGTTCTAGATATCCACTGGCGTTAATCACAATCGCACTCAAGCAGGGACCCGACCTACGTCAAAGGAGCCAACAACGGTGTTTCCTTTCCAATGTATATTCTCCTTTTCTCCGCTGCATTCACAGGTGCATCCACAAAAGAAGCCCTAGTATCGCCCTTGTCCTCATAACCCAGACCATCCCGCGTAGTCTTCTCTTTATATTCCCACTCAGTATAAACCTCGCTCTTCTTGGTCGGAATTTCGTTCTTCCTCAGCCGGATCTTCAGGCTCATCGGGACAGAATTAACAATCTCTCCATATGGGTCATCAAAACCCCCGACAGGGACCTCCTCCTCCCACCGCTGCGGTCTGTCACCCCCAAGCCCTAAGGTAACCTTTGAATTGGCAAGCTTTGTCTTTCGATCCTCCGCGATCTTCTCCCCATACGTCTTCCTCTTTCCCTCGTCAACAACCATATACAATTCGCCATTCTCATCTTCCTTAGAATGCGACCCAACCCATCTACATCTCCACCCACTTCCGCAATACCCCCTCAGTTCCCAAACCGGACAAACTCCTTCGGAATCATCCCGCTTGCTCTTCAAGTACTCCCGTAGATTATGTGAGAAACCACACTTTCTCGACAGCCCATCCGGCTGCACCCATTCCTCTTCTTCCTTCCCCTCCATAAGCTTATCCTCCTCTGTCGCCTTCCCCACCCTGACTTCCTCCTCTCCCTTCTTCTTCTTCCCCCAATTCCCATTCTTCCCCCGCTGCTTCGTCTTCTGGCCCTTCGGCCGAGCATTCAACGCGAATTCGCAAACAGTCCCTTCGAACAGACCCTCCCGCGGAACCATAACAAGACTATTACACAGTTTAACTTCATCGTTCGCGAAATGGAACTTCCTCGCTTTATTCTGTCCGCGCTCGTGTTTACGTTTTTTCCCTCCGCCGCCACCATTCTCCGCCTCCCGGTAGTGGTGGTGGTGGGCAGCCTCGGCTGCGTCGTCATCTGCGGGTGCGGAGAAGGACCTCCGAGCTTTAGGGAGGAGGTACCTGTGCGCGGCGAGAAGGCTGCTGTTAATACTTATTTTATTTTGTGACTGGAGGAGGGGTGGGAGGTAAGTAAGTACTCTGGTTTGATGTCAACGACGCCGGCTTGAGAATCCCTAGCGTCGGAGAGCTTGATCTTTTTGGGGGCGGGGGATGACACTTCCTCGATTGCCAGACGAGTATCCGAGAGAGGTAATGATGCCATTGAGATTGTATTCGGTTTTGGGAAGATCTTTGGAGAAGATGTGGGTGGGAATGGTGGGAGTGCTTTAGGTTCCTGGATCTTTGTTGGAGGGGAGCACTCTTTTTTTTTTTGGCAACCTGATCGATAAGATTAGATGTCCGGAATTGCGGATTATTCATTTATCGAGTGAAGTTTTGTGATCTTAACACAAAACTTACTTAGAGTAGGACAATATAACGATAAATGCATACAAAACTTTATCATGATATCCCGTAGAACTCACATAGTCGCTCTTACCTTACGGTCAGTTTCACCGAAGACTACTATAATTTACCCTGAAAAAAAAAACACTGATACCAGACATCCAATGGTTAACTACACCCTTTCGAACGGTAAGAATGATCATATCATTGTTCAATAGACCATACTCGCTGTCAGTCGACCGACCCCGCGGCGACACACTCTGCCATAAAGGAAGAAAACGAGGCATATGCATCATTCGCCACAACCCCAAACACCCAAATTACCTCATCCCACCCTCCGAGGCCTGGGGGCAGTTCTCACTATGGCATTGAGAACATCCAGCTCCACCATATAAACCCACCGTCCCGCCCCCCAGCGAGCAAACAGGCAAACCGCATCATCCCACTATACTCCACTCCAATCCAAACAGCACACCTTACCGTACGGGAAAAATGGATATCCCAGGACACTGCCACTGCGGACAACTCCAATGGACCACCAACCTCCCGACCAGTTCCCTGCCGGACAAGACCATCTGCCATTGTGTATACTCCCCATCGTTTCCCTTTTTTGTTAATAGCGGCACAGCTAACTATCCCATCAGAAAACGTGCAAGTCCTTCGGCGGCGGTGGCTACTCTGTCAGCATGGTGGTACCAAAAGTACGGTACCCCCCCCCCGTCCTTCCTCCCCCTCTTCCCGATCCGCAACATACTAACCTAACCCCCCAACCCAGGAACAAGTGCAAATGAATAGAGGCACCCCAAGAACTTACACTTACATCGGCCAAAGCGGAAACCCCGTTGACTGCGTACCCCCCCCCCTCCCGGCCTTTCACCCCTCCGCACCCTTTCTAATATGGCAATTAGTACTACTGCCCAAATTGCGCAACGCACGTGTACCACCATCAAAAGGTTCTCGGCGACAAGCTCGTCATGCGCACGGTGCTTATGGATAACAAGATGGCGCAGGAAGGTCCTGTCGAGAAGGAAATTTTCGCCAAGGACCGGTGCCCGTTTCAACCGGTGATTGCGAGGAGTGTTGATGTCACGGATTGAGGTGTGCTCCGTGCGCGTGCGTGGTTGTTGGTTGGGTGGGTGGGAAGGAGAGGAGTTGTATCTTATGATAGGGTGTTGGTCTGTAGAAAGAAAATCTATCTTGTGGTGTCTAAGGCGTTGGATGTGATGATAGGTGTCGTGTGTCCGTTGATCATTGATTATCACTCTGGCTTGTAAATTCTAGATTCCTAATTATGATAAAAGGTATGATAATCTTATGATAGAGGAACAAGAGATTTCAATGCTGGCACGAATCTTCGAAACCATTCTAAGCTATGAATACAGGAACCCTCCCCTTCTCCCTCACCACACACTTATAGTTGCTTGTACTCCTTCTGCAGTAACTTCGCGATAGTCTGCAGTTGGATATTGCTAGTTCCCTCGTAAATTGCACCAATCTTCGAATCTCTCCAGTACTTCTCCGCTAGTCCCTCCCTGACGAATCCCATTCCGCCCATCCATTCGATCGCGCTGCCGCTAACCTTCTGTGCGACCTGGCTGGCATAAAGCTTTGCCATGGCGGCCTCCCGTACGAAGCCCTCGCCGGCACGGGCGCCACCAGCCTCCTTCGTTCGGACGGCATTGAAGAGCAACGCACGCGCGGCCTCGATTTCGGTTCTGGCTTGCGCGATCTGGAACTGCATCCCTTGGAAGTCGCCGACGTATTGGCCGAACTGCTTGCGCTCGTTCCAAACGTACTTGACGGAGTTCTCCCAGGCGCCCAGGGCTAGGCCGGTCATTTGGGCGGCGATACCGATGCGGCCCTCGTTCAGGAGGGATATGGCGTACCTATCCGTCGTTCTCAGATAACGCGCACAGAGGGCGGAGGATGGTGAAAACCTACTTGTAACCCTCGCCCTCCTTCCCAAGTAGATTCTCTGCAGGGAGCTCAACGTCATCGAATGTCAAAACACATGTTGAACTAGCCCTAATCCCCAACTTCTTCTCTTTCTTGGCGATATTGAATCCAGGAATTCCCTTTTCAACCACGAATGCCGTTATTCCCTTGTACCCTCTCTCGGGGGCGATATTCGCAAAGACGATAAAGATATCACTCTCGGCGGCGTTAGTAATCCACATCTTCTGTCCCGTGATTTTGTATGAGCCACCGGATTCGGACTTGACGGCTTTAGTTTGCAGGGCGAAAGCGTCACTACCAGACGCTGGCTCCGAAAGGCAGAAGGAGCCGACGGTGCCCGTGGCAAGCTTGGGCAGATACTTCTTCTTCAACAGAGCGGAGCCGTATGTGCGGAAGGCGGTATTGACTAGAGTGTTGTGCACGTCTACCAGCACGGAGACCTGTAGTCATTACCCGCAGCCAGAATCAACACCCTGATCCTCCCGAATATCCTTTTCTACCAGGGCGAGTACATACAGAAGGGTCAACCCTAGCCAATTCTTCAATTGCAACAACGACCGCTCCGAAACCCATTCCGGAACCACCATATTCTTCTTCAACTTCGACTCCCATGAGACCCTGCTCGAATAGTTGCTCTACAATGGATTTGTCCATCATTTCATTCTCGTCCATTTCCCTTGCCTTGGGGAGAATGACATCTCGGGCGAAACGGCCCACGGATTCTTTCAGCATGTCCTCCGTCTCGGTGAGGTGGAAGATTGGTGTAGGGTTCACATCGGAGAAATGCCTTCGCGAGATACCCTGCGCGGAGAGCAATCCAGGTCGTAAAACCAGCGAAGGGCGACGAAGGCCCCTAGGGATGGCAGTGCGGAAAGCAGAGGTAGACATGCTTGCGTGGTGCCGGCAGTGGGTGCGGGTGAAGTGTGTAGGCGTGAAGCAGTACCGGTGCAGGAAGATGAATGAAACAAGTCCTGGTTTGAAATCCTCCAGCAAAGAAGTTACAGGGCGGAGGGGAGGAAGGGCGAAGGACGAGACGAGAAACAACCGGAGAGGAATAAAGAGTGCCGTACAGTGCCTTGGGGGAAAGGGAATGTTAGATACCGGTATGTTCCAGTGGAGGAAGAGCGCCAAGCACCCCACAAGTAATCCCCGAAGCCGATACAAAGCGAATTCGGTCAGCGAGAAGTAACATGTGACAGTCTGTCTTCCAAGTCTGCACCGTACTGTACCTGACTGCGGCACTGGTAACCCTTCCACCAAAACATACTAGGTATTAGCACCGATACTATGACCGCCATCGATAATTTTTCCCTGTCAGAGGAGGCTCAACGCCCCCAGAGAACAATTCCGACCATGATCAATCTATGGATTGTGAACCGAGAATGTAGTAGACTCCAAGTATGTCTGCTTCCGATCCCATCATCCTTTGGTCAAGGAATGGCTTTCCCAAAAGAGCCACTCTTGTTTGAACCCCCTTGAAATGGCTGGAATTCCTCTCAACTATGAGATGAGCCAAGGGCTTTCCTATGTTGCTCGTGCATTGAACATACCGGTATCTCACCTCACAGCCAATCTCTATATTATATTGTATACTCTAGTACTTCCGCCCAACTCCCCCGATCGTATACCATTTGAGGGCTAGTACTCGAGCACAGTAGGAATACCGGCACTGTACTCGTACAAGGGCCTAATGATACTGTACGAGTAGTTCCCAGGTACAGTATTGAATCATCCATAGACTGAGCACTCCCCACCCAACGATAGACATCGATCATCAAAAAGCTTGTCTGACAGCATCCGTCATCCGGACCACCTCCCCCCCATAGATGGGGAACACCACTCGGATCGGTTATCGTTTGATCGGCCATACTTGCGCAAGGTCTACAGATACCGTACCGTAAGGTACTGTTGCCCGAGAAGTACTTGTATAATGCTGTATGATACTCGAGCACCATACCGGTACCATGTTTCCTCGTCACCAAGCCATATTTGACGGGTTCGGAAAATCTCTTCATCAGATTTCGCCCCCCGCGCCGGTCTCACTGACAAACTCCGGAGACCATTCACGCCATTTCCCGTCAGCCAGTCATCCACGGTATCATAATACTATTATAATACCGTAGAGTACGGCAGAGTACGATGCGATACATTGTAGGTTTGAGGAAAATGCTCATGTCCCACCAACCACCCCAATCTGATAAGGGTACTGTGCGAGTGTATTATGATAATACGAGTATGAGAGGTCTTCGCTTGGTGTGGATTCACTGTGGAACATTGGAAACAGGGGAGGAAGAAAAGAAAAAAGAAGCGGAGTGTGCCGGCATGTAAGAGGAACCCGGATGAGAGATTTAATGCATAAAGCGAGCTGGATACCCCGGCAACAGACTCGAACAGAGGGTCTCCATTTGATCCCGCTTTCCGAAGTTGGGGGGAAAAAAACGCATATCTTCCCAAACCTTTTCACCTTCTTCCTCTCCTTCTTTTTCCACCTCCCGTCCTGCCCCATCTCCATCCCCGTCCCCTTCCCTTCCCTTCCTTTCGCTATTGTACGACATCTCGCAATCATTGTCACCTCGTCAATCAGCACAATGATCCTCCCATCCGTCTCACTGCTCCCTGTTCTCTTGTTGCTCTCGCAGTCCATCAACGCGGCTCCCCATGACACCGACAAGCTTTTGCGTCGTGCGGATGATGCATCGACCACCCCAACGCCAACCGCGTGGGTGAGTGTCGCCGACGATGGATCCGTCAGCACCGTGACTCCAAGTGTTGGGACCGATAGTTCAGGTAACCCAACCCAAACGGTCAACGCGAAGCCATCAGAGACCGCCTCTAGCGACGATGATCAAGACGATAATGTGATCGCACGCTGCGATAGCTCGAGATACGAATTAGGGAAGACTGGGAATGTCCAACCGTGGATTCCATTCTGTGCACCGCACAACGGAACGGAATGGTGGATTGACGGCAACTACTACGTTACATGGAACCCGACACACTGGGCGAGAAATTCGACCGTTAAAATCACGTTGAACTACGTCAATCCCGGTGGCAAGGGCAAGGTCGCCAAATCGGTTCGTCCCTCTCTTCCCAATTCCAATGTCCCGAGCATGCAATTAACCCAGAATCCAGTGGGATAAAATCGCCAACTCCTATGGCCTCATTAATATTGAACCCTCCAAAGATTGGCTAGTGAACCAAACAGCCCTCAACGATGGTGACAAGAGCACTGTCGAAAATCAAGCAATGTACTTCTTAATCGCCGACGACTCCCCAAGCGGCACACAGCCCAACTTTGAAACCGGCCCCACCATCATCCTAACCTCAAGCCCGAGCGCCCCACCTATAGATAAATCCCCCAGCAACCGGCCTCCTGTCTCTTTCCTCGGTCTGGCGGTCGGCCTCCCGCTCGTCTTTGTGTTTGTCGTCGGGACAATTCTCTCCCTGCACTTCTGCATGAAGAGCAAGCGTACCGTTGGACCTATTTCCATCGGCGGCGGCCGCAGACACTTCTCTAAGAGGGGATACTCTGGCCGTGCGGTACGTAGGCAGAAGGCCGCAGCCGCGGTGGGTTCCGGGGATTATAGAGATGAACCCGAAGGAGAGATCACACCGGCTGGGGGTATCCCACCGAAGAAGGGTGAATGGGAGTTGACGAGCGTGCAAGGTGGACGGTAAAGCGTTTTATATATTATAGTCTTTGGACGAAGAGGAGTACCGGTATGTGAAACGAATGTGTACGATCAAGATGGGGGAATGAGCTATTGTTTTCTCTTTTTTTCTCTTTTTTTCTCCCTTTTCTTCCCATTTTCCTTTACGTTTGCCCTTTTGATTACCTTTTCGCACGCGGAGTGTCTACCGTACCGGGTGCTGCACTCACGAGATCAACGGATTGATAGGTGGAGGGATGAAAGACCAACCAAATAACCAACACTCTCACACGAGGGAAAAACATGTTTTTGATGATTTCGCAAATGTGTGGTAGGAAACTGTACTAGTACATTCTGTGAATAGCTTCTTATCAATCACAGAAGAAATGAGTTGAGATAAAAGCAGATGTTATCACTAAATCTCTCATGGTCAGGTCTAGATTATGTGTTGATCTAAGGGACTGTTTCCTAGGTAACGCTACGATAAGCGTTTTGAAAGAGCCACCACAGTTTATGTTTTCCGCATGACATGAATGATGACCATGATATGCTACATAGTTATGAGTTAGAATACAGTACCCGAGTGCTTCACGAACACGAAACAAAACGCATTCCATTGTATGATATATTAAAGGGCAAGATTAAGAAAAAAAAAGAAAAAAAAGGAATTGAAAACATCCCCCCCGTCGTCCTCAATACAGGCCTAGACTCATTCAGGGGTTGATAAATATGATGATTAATCTGCGCCCGTGGATAGTCCTTCCATTCCTACGAGACAGGTTATATAATATTTTCAAGTTATAAAAATGAAAAAAAAAAAAAAGTAAGTTAAGGACAAACCCACCTGCTCCAGAACAAGTCGAATTTGACTTGCGGTTATTCAGCGCCGCTTGCGTCTCTTGCCATCTCTTGACCTTACTGCTACCCTTTTTGCCTCTCGGATTACTCTTATCCAGCGTTTGTGAGATAATTTCCAAATATACGCTAGATTTTCTCAACACTCTAGACTGAGCCAACGACCGAGCGCAGTTATTCATTATGGTTTCCAACTTTCGGGACTTTTGTTTAGTATCCCTCATTTACAGCTCTCCCCTCCCGCCGCTCTCTTGATTCCTTCTTTGCTGTTTGATGGTCTGTCATTCGGGCCGTGAATATTTCCGTACGTTTCTGAGATCGTTTTCACTCCAACGATAGAACCCTGGGTTGGTATCGGGGTGCTAGGATTCCGTGAAATTTCATATGATATAAAATTTAATGGAGCAATCTGAACTTGGTAAAATCCATGAAACTCGGCATCATGAACCATCACTCAGTACAATTGCCCTTTGATAATAGCATCCTGCAGCGCCCTTTTTTTCCATTTACTCCTTTCGACCCTTTTCTACCATGCCCGAGTATAACACAAGTCACACGGTATAGAAGGGGTATGGGTTTTTGTGACCTCCGAGTCTGGTATCATGAAGGAATTAGAGGCATCACCTTCCCCAGCACAACGCACTAAATAGCCCAGGGCAACAAAGCCAAACGAAGGGATGTTATAAAAAGGAGGAGACATATTTCCGAAAATATGAGTGCTCGGTAGGGCACAGTACAGCCTCTACAGGCGCCACACGGAATAAAACATGGCCACAGCATTTATTCGATAGCTCCGATTACAATACCTAATCGTCCACCATTATCCAGAACCCGACCCAAACCCAACGAACAACCCGCCCGACCGATTCGACAGCCCGCACCCTCCCCCGCGCCCCCCTACGGGAGAAGGGGCCACACCCGTCTCAGTCGGCGCCCAACCCGCCTGAACTCCACCGGGTCGATCTGGTACCGGGAAGCGACCTCGTCGAGCTTGTAATCCTTGCCGGGATTCACCACCTCGCGCACCCTATCGCGAGGGGCGTTGCAGAGGGCGGCGGCCGTGCGGTAGAATTTCCAGCGCAGAGTGTACTTCGCCAGCATGTACGTGTACAGCAGGGCGTCGCGGGAGGCGACGAAGGGGGGCAATTTCCGGACGGGGAACCCGTCGTAGCGAGCGCGACTGATGGAGAAGAAGACGTCCGACGTCTCGCTGAGCTTCTGCAGGGGCGTCTTTGCCGTCCGGCGTTCCCGCAGTTCCTCGCGGAGTCGGTCTCGGTACCAGGATGGTGGTGATTGGCGGGATAGGCCTAGCATTCGATGCCACCGTCGAAGAAGTGCGTCGACTGTTGGACGCATTTTTGGCTGGTGCGTGATGCTCGTTGACGGGGGAGTCCGCTTCTTCGTGCGGTTTGGGGGAGGGTGGGTGAAGGCGGGGGAATGTGGAAAGGGTGTTTTCCTGCTCGTGCAGTCTCCGCCGAGGGGGGGGGAAGGGTATGGCGAGACTGGCGGATTGGGGTATTTTATGGGGAAGGGTGAAGTCGTCGGAGTAGGGTAACCAAAAGTTTACTGGTCAATGACCCCTATTCGCTGCATCCTTGGTAACCACGGGGCGACGAGGTGCTGTGCGTAACGTCCCCGACCGGGAAGCTGGCCACGACAGGGAAGTTGGCCACCTCTGCAACCATCAACC
>QLOI01003642.1:12667-24969 GCA_003313605.1 Tuber umbilicatum | reverse complement strand
CTGTGTCACATGACCAACATAGCCACATCACCGGATAGGAAAGGAATAACGTAATTTCCAACAGGTTTCCCCTCTTACAAACACCACGGACCGTGGTTAGGGAGAAGTGACGGAAGGAGCACTCTAAAACTCCAATAGCAGAAGCGGAAACAAAAGAGAAGAGAAAAAAAGAGCTCAAGAGGATAGCATTAAAGGAGAAAGAAATACGAAAGAAGGAAAGTAGGGGAAAAGGTAAGCTTTTATATACACAATCTAAAAAGCAAAAAGGAACCATCACGTTATGTGTTATGTTCATGTAATGAGGTGAGATTTCTGAACCCAAGCTTGGCCCACCCTCTATCCCTTCCTTTCCTCAACACCAATAACCTACAACAATGCCTTCAGCCCAACCGCCCAAACCCCCGCTGCAGCGCCAACAATCCCACTGCTGACAAGCATAGGCCTAAGCCCTCTCGTACTCTTAAAAATGGCGCCGGCTATGACGCCACTGACAATACTATTTGCCGTGTCGTGTTTACCACGTATACGCCCGACCGAGTAATTCACTCCATTATAAACGAGAGCCAGTACGCCAGCACTATTTCCTAAGAAGGGACCCCGTCGGGTCATCGCATTGAGCACCGCGTTCAGACGTAGTCGTGGCGGGGCGTTAGACGGGGATCTGCTCAGGCCCTCAGCGAAACCCCATGCCCCACCGAGGGACAGCGCAAGGAGGTATGTGGTACCGGTACCATAACAGAGGTCGTCGCCGAAGCCGCGGGACGGGAGGGCCGTTTGTGCGCCTGGGAGGGTTGATAAAGCGGTTTCTTCCAGGTCCAGGTATGAGAGGCCTCTGTCTAGTCCCGCGAGTGGGTGCAGGGCTGCTGGGTCGGCGGCGGCGGGGGCGAGGAAGGAACTGACGGAGGTGATCCCCGTTGGGTCGAAGGCATTTTGTCGTGCGAAGGTTGTGGTTGGGGCGATGTCGCCGCTATCTGGTGGGTGGTCGGGAGAGAGGTCGGTAGTGTTCGCAGTGCTCAACTGGCGGGAGGTTTTTCTGCCCGTAAAGTTGTCCCAGAACGACATCTTGCTTGATTTTTGGTATTTTTTCTTTGCTGAATTATTTGACTATTATTCCACGTCTCATGAATTAGGTTCTCTCTCGCTTTTCCGTTCCGATGGTGCCCTCCCGCGAACCCTTCGCAAAGGTATAAAAGAGTGAAAATGTGGGGGGAGTCGGGAAGTTTGATGGATGGAGGGGTCGGTCGATGGTGGAGAGAACAGGTGGGATGAGATTGATTTAAAAGCTTTGGGGGAAATTTTCTGGACGTCGCGTCACGTGCGAGTTGTTACCCGGTTTATTGGCCTCCCTTTTCGCTCTGGGCTTGGCGTTTAATATCAAGGTGGTTTGGGTCTTTGTGGTCCCAGATGGTATGAAGTACTGTACTAGAATAGTTGTTAGGATGAAGGAATTATAATCCAGAGGGTATGGGCCTTTTTGGTTCAACTACCAAGCTACTAATACACCAATGCATGCTTATTTTTTTTAAAAAAATCCCTCATCAACCCACCATATCATTTTGTTCACCATATCAGCGCCGCCCATCATCCCTGCGCGAGCTGAAATAGCAAGCGCGACTATAAAACTACAACATAATCGAGAAAGACGTAAAACAACCAGTACCCTCCTAGAGTCAACAAGTAGGTGACTGGAGAAAACAACCTAAATACAACTGAAAGGATTGAAAGGCCTCACGCAAATGAAAGGAACAGAAACACAGGAGAGTCAAGAAACAACGGCGCTGGGTTGGCTAAGGAGCTACATTTTTAGAACTAGGGTAAGTTATGGGGTCAGAAAGAGCATTACGAGGGAAGGGGGATCCTAAAAGGCTCCGACTTCGTAGTTTTCCTACAGAATGTCAGTCGACACAAAATATAAAGGGGTGGAGACGAGATAGGTACCTCTGAGAAGTAAGTACAGACAACAGTTCTATCGGCGAACTTTCTTCCGGCAAGGGAACGCAGAGCGTTAGAAGCAGATTCCTGAGCTTCGAAACGAACGAAGATCTATTGATTTTGAGTCATTAGCCTGTCGCATCCCACTTGAGTTTAGACATATTGTTACAACCTTGCCGACACCAGCTGCTTGTCTGCTGCCCCCGCTAGGACGGGGAACCTTCATGTCAACAAGTGATCCAAATTTTTGACATTCATCACGGATATCTTCGCATATTTCTGCTTTTTCGTCAGCATCTATTGACCGAAGCATCAAAACGAAATAGTGCTTACCATCATATTCTTCGGGATCGAGCAACTCATCAGCGGTCACCATATTAAGCAATTGCAATACACGACTGGCTTCAAGATCCACACTTGTTGTGCCAGCCATCATAGCCATTGCGTTGACGCCCATCTCGACACCAGCTGCCTGTTTCATGCCAATGGAAGCACGTCGTACTCGGAGGGTATTATCGGCAATTTCCATAGCGTTAAGGCCTTCCACGGCAATTTCCGTGGTTCCAGGATCAAGGTATTCACAAAAGGCGATTCCCTAAATTCGAAAGAGATAACATATTAAGGTTAATAGCTGTACTTTCTGATAAATAGTGATTTGGTCAATTAGTAGCCAATCGGAATTGGGGCTTGTTCCTCTTGCTTTTGAGATTAAAGGTGGGAGCGGGAATGCGGTTAGTTTCTATCTACCTTAGATGTCTCGTCAGTCATATCTTTGACGAGAACGAACGCTTTCAAATCTCCGAAACTCTTCAATAGCTCGATAACCTGTTCATCCTGCAAATATTCGGGTATTTCCGAGATCAATATCTTGTTAGGCGTGTCAGGAACGTCACTTGATATTACTCCGGGTTCTTGATGGCGATGGTCCTCAGATACAATAGGAACGATATAATCCCTTGGTCGCTTGATCTCAATATTACCCCCGTTAAATTCAACTCCAGAGAGTGCCAAACAAACTGTAGCATCATTGGTATTTTTGAACTCAAGAAGACCTAGGGTTTTACTCCCGGAAAGCTGCACTGAGGTTATTGGGTCAGGACCGCCCGTTGTGACATTAAGAGATGAGAGGGTCTGGTTGAAAAATTGCAATAACGATTCTTCATCAGTGCCAGGAGGGATGTTGCCCATAAGGAGGCGTTTCGCTTGGCGGGAGTTGGTGGGCTTCAAAGTAGATGCTGTCGCTACATTACTGGGTTGAGTCATGAACGCGTGGAGCCTGGTTGGATCCATGGGTGCCTGCCTAGGTGCACCGGGCAACGGAAACATTCCTATAAGGTCGGGTTAGTCTAGGCCCCAATGGTATGAACAACGAATAACTAACCAGAAAGTTTAGCTTGTTCAGCTGTTACGTTTTCGTACCCTTGGGGCTTGATATCCCACATGGTCATTCTGCGCCTTCTCTCACTGATGGGGGTAACATCAGTCAAATCCGGTGTTGGCTCTCTCTTCTTGACTGGTGGAGTTGCGGATCGTTTCCTAACGGGATATGCGTCTGCTGCTGCTGCTGCCGTTGTGCTTCTTCCTCCACGAGGTTCATCGTATCTCGAATTCCGTTCGCCGCGTCTGTCCCCACCGCCACCTCTTCTTCTCTCTCTCTCATAATCACGGTCACGTCCCGCATATCTATCGGTGTCGCGATCGCGCTCTCTGTAGCGATCAGTTCTATCAGTTTCGAAGTAATCATCCCTACGGGATCTACCGCGATGTGGGGAGCGAGAACGGTCACGGCGTCCAGTACGTTCTCTGTCCCTATCCCCACGATCCCGGTCGCCTCTACTATCCCTGTCTCTCTCCCGACGATGATCCGTCCCCTATAACCGGGGGTTAGAAAAAGTAGCTATTTCAAAAAATTTCAAGCTGGATGATTAAAAATGTGGCAAACACATACGTGGTAATCACGGCCATAGCCATGCCGATCTGCAAATTCAATGTAACCGAATATTAGCAAACATTCAATAGGAGGAAACGCGCTGAATAAATGCGAAAGGGGGAGGGGGGCAATCAAGCATACCACCACCGCGGGAAGAATAGGAATCACCGTTCATATTTGGGATGCGCTTGCTCGTTCGCTGGTATCGTTGTC
Source organism: Tuber umbilicatum (assembly GCA_003313605.1). Classification (NCBI taxonomy): domain Eukaryota; kingdom Fungi; phylum Ascomycota; class Pezizomycetes; order Pezizales; family Tuberaceae; genus Tuber; species Tuber umbilicatum. Next base: position 20,894 of record QLOI01003642.1, on the reverse strand, counting down.
AGAAAAACTTTAAATTTTTCTTCTCAACAGGAGGTGACAGTGCTAAGGCTGTCTTCCGTTAGAAGGAAAAGAGGGGGAGTTGGACACTGTTAAGAGTTGGAATAATGTCAGCCAATGATAGAGAGAAAGTGATGAAGAAGGCTGGACTGTTTTGATTCTATAGCCTTTGGGGTGCGTAAACGATGATGGGAGGACGCGGAGGATAAAAGGGAGATGGCGTTAATACAGCGTCCAGAATGAGAGTCTCGCCAAGACATCGCCAAGAGTCACCGAGACACAAAAAATACCGTGCGGCTACTGCTGTATGATACAAGCACCTTCGATTCTTTTTCCGGGTAACATGCAACGGGAAAGTCAAGGGTATGGGCTACAAACAAATACGGTAAGCTATGTGATTGCAGCTGTTTTACAGACAGCTGAATTTCATTCCTTGTGGACCTTCTTGCCCCCCAGTAAACTCGCTCACTCTTTTCATAAATGTCTGCACGCCCTCTTTCTCGTGGCCTGCTCTCCGCTGCTCCCACCAAACAACTTCGTTCCGTGGTCCCTCGCGTTGCACCTTTCCATTCGACTCCAGTTGGTCATAATCCACCTCCGCCAAAGAACGATCAGTCGAACTCAGAGCCGGTAACCCATTTCGGTTTTCAGAGTGTGAAAGAGTCACTCAAGGCTACAAGAGGTATAACATGCCAATGGATTTGTATTCCCTGAAAAATTTTAGTTAACAGGTTCAACCGATAGTGGCTGAGGTTTTTTCTTCCGTCTCTTCCTCATATGACAAAATGAACGATGTCATGTCCTTCGGAATCCATCGCCTTTGGAAGGACCATTTTGTTCGCTCCCTCAACCCCGGTCGTAGGCCAGGCGGCCAACCTATCAGTATTCTTGACGTGGCCGGCGGGACAGGAGATATTGCTTTCAGAATGCTCGACCATTCCGAGATGGTTAATGGTGATCGGGAAACCACTGTTCTGTGCGCAGATATCAATGTAGATATGTTGAGAGAGGGGGAGAAGCGTGCAATTCAGAATGGATATGATTGTACGAGTCCAGACACGCAAATCTCATCCAATCAACGGGGGCTGACTCTGACTACCACACTCTAGCCAACCGAATAGCCTTTCGTGTTGAAAACGCCGAGACTCTCGAAAGCATCCCCGACAATTCGATAGACCTCTATACCATCTCGTTTGGCATTCGCAACGTTACCCGCATTCCCATGGCTTTAAAAGCTGCTCACCGCGTTCTCAAGCCTGGCGGTGTCTTTGCTTGCCTTGAATTCTCCAAAGTTTCACCGGCGCCTCTTGATGCGATTTACCAGCAATATTCATTCTCCGTCATTCCGATCATGGGGCAATTGGTAGCGGGAGATAGGGATAGTTACCAATACCTCGTCGAGTCTATCAAGCGTTTCCCCTCGCAAGCGGAGTTTGCGGGAATGATAAAGGATGCTGGATTAGTGAATGTTGGTAAAGGATACGAAGAACTGACATTTGGGGTCGCGAGTATCTGGAAAGGCGTAAAACCACTGGAATAGATAACCTGTAGCTATACCCCTGTTCTCGCAGGCTCCTCTTTGTACCATATCACACCGTCAGGCGTGCAGACGTAGCTATATTGTAGGTATTTTGACTTCGATACAACCCTATCGACACGAGTGATTTAATGTGATCGGCACAATCCAGTGGTAAGTACAGGAATGATACATTACGAGTAGAACAGTCCGAAGGGAACAGCTCTACTGGATTTTAACCTTTTCCGGAGGTAATGTTGATATATATTATATGCCGAACCGGACCTCTGGCAAAACAAACTTGGAAATTGGTGGCTGCTCTATGGGTTCGCGTGCGGTACTGTGCTCGAGCACACCCTTATGAAGGGTCATTGTACTCGTCGTACCGGACTGCTCGGAGGGAGGGTGGAAGCTGCCGCCATCCGCGCCCGGATTATCAGTATCACTAGGATCCAGGATAGCCAAATTCGCCCATCTTACAATTTTCTTTTAGCATGGCTTATCCAAGATAAACGCAAGCGGTGGGGGGAGGTCATATTTGGGTTAGTCAAGGATGTTTGTCCTTGGTAGTCTACGGGTATCTTGGCAACAAAAAAAATTTCACTCAGTCATCGAGCTGGAAAAAAAGCGTTTCTGTGGGGGGACAACTTTTTCATTGCCAGCCGGTCTCAGATGTTCCCTATTACCTGTACAAACAAGGTTTCAGACTTACAGTACTGAATAAAAAACATTGCTGGTAATAGGAAGGGCCCGGATTGGCTGGTATGGAATACCAGTTGTTACTAGTAATATAATAAATTCCCTCCCGTAGGCACCGTATCATACCGTGCTCGCAAGCTATTATTAATAGAAGGACGGATAAACGCGAGGAGAAATCCCCGGCTGAGTGCTCGGAGATCCAGAGGAGGAAGAAGAATAGGTATAGCGTGGATTCCATCCAGCCTTATTGTAGATTAGACCATCCCCTCCAAAACCGCCTACAGAATTGCAGAGGAGGAGAAAAAAAAAAAAGAAGAAAAAAAAAGGTCAGATTGAATGATAAACAAACAAGTTGTCAAGTGTAGTCGAGTGCTGTATCATACTGTAGACCGCTCAACAAACCCCTCCTTGGCTTTGCCCTCCCCCACCGACTGTCCAAAAAAAGGTTATCTCTGACACGGGGCCCGCCGTTAGTCTTGCCAGCCGAGCCAGTACAAAGGCCGACGTCGTCCCCGCCTATCTCTTCTCATTTCCCCTCTTCATCCGTCTCCACTAATTCTCTCTACCTTCTTCGATCTATCATCTCACCTACCCCCCCTACTTTATTCAAGATAGCAAAGAGGAATAGCAGAGATGGCCGACAGCGTCAAGACCCAATACCAATGGCTCAGCCAGCTCAACGTTGACCATGTTCCCGCCGAGAGAAACTTCAGGAGAACTTCTATTATCTGTACAATTGGTGTGTGTCTTGTCCCATTTTCTCTTCTCGATGGGCTCATTAATAACCACTTTCCTGTCGATACTTGTAGGTCCCAAAACAAACTCGGTGGAGTCTATCAACAAGCTTCGCAAAGGTACCGAGCTTAGATGCTACCCCGCCCCCGCTTGTTCAAGGTTTGCTCACAGATATTCGACACAGCCGGTTTGAACATTGTTCGCATGAACTTTTCTCACGGCTCATATGAGGTAATTCCTATGCCGGCCCTGGTTTTTTATTTCAACCCCCATACTATTGTGTCCCGAGTTGTGGTCGCCCCTTACGATGGAATTCTTAGGAGTAGGGGGGGGTGTTGGCCGTAGTGCTTTTGGGTTGTTATCGGTGCTGATAAGCGGATCCACAGTACCACCAAAGCGTCATTGACAACTCGCGGGAGGCTGAAAGACAGCACCCTGGCCGGCCATTGGCCATCGCCCTTGATACCGTACGTTCTCACCCTGAGGAAGTTTCATCATGGAGGCATGTAGCCTTAGGGAAAATGCATGGAATTTGGTGTGTGGGGTATGTGGGGTGTTTAGCTAAATTATCCTGCAGAAAGGACCCGAGATCCGTACCGGTAACACCAGGGGAGATGCCGACCTTCCTATCTCTGCTGGCTCAGAAATTATCATCACCACAGACGACAAATATGTTACCTCCTGTACGGAGAAGGTTATGTATGTTTGCGCTTGGTTTTGCCGGGCTAACACGTTGTTTAAACTTTCTTACTAACATGGTCCAATTTTAGGTACGTTGATTACAAGAACATCACTAAGGTGATTGAGCCCGGTCGCGTTATCTACGTTGACGATGGCGTCCTTTCGTTTGAGGTCTTGGAGGTCATCGATGAGATGAATATCAAAGCTCGCTGCCTCAACAACGGCAAGATCTCATCCAAGAAGGGTGTGAATCTTCCCAAGACGGATGTTGACCTTCCTCCTCTATCCGAGAAGGACAAGGCGGATCTTCGGTTTGGCGTCAAGAATGGTGTTCACATGGTCTTCGCGTCTTTTATTCGTCGTGGCTCTGACATTACTGCCATTCGTGAAGTTCTGGGAGAAGACGGAAAGGAGATCCAGATCATCGCCAAGATTGAGAATCAACAGGGTGTAAACAACTTTGATGAGATCCTCCAGGAAACCGATGGTGTTATGGTTGCTCGTGGTGATCTCGGTATTGAGATCCCACCTGCTCAGGTGTTCATTGCTCAGAAGATGATGATTGCCAAGTGCAATCTGGCTGGAAAACCCATCATTTGCGCGACCCAGATGCTAGAGTCCATGACATACAACCCCCGTCCCACTCGTGCTGAAGTTTCGGACGTTGGTAATGCAGTGCTTGATGGCGCTGACTGTGTCATGTTGTCCGGCGAGACTGCTAAGGGTAACTACCCGATTGAGTCTGTCACAATGATGCACGAGACCTGCTTGCTTGCAGAGACTGCTATCGGCTATGTTCCGCTGTTTAACGAGCTCCGTGGGTTGACCAAGAGACCAACCGAGACAAGTGAGACGTGCGCTATCGCAGCTGTCAGTGCCAGCGTTGAACAGGAGGCTAGCGCTATTATTGTTCTGAGTACTAGGTATGTTCGTGCCATCATTTAAGGCGCACACGGATCCGCTGATTCTTTCATTACAGCGGATCCACCGCACGCTTGATCTCGAAATATAGGCCAAGCTGCCCAGTTCTCATGGTGAGTAACCCCTACCACGCCAGAATCAGATCAGTGTACCCAAGCGTCCCGGGCGTCCCCGGCAGGTTGTCTCAGAGTGCCGGGTGCTAGCGTCCGTCTTTCGTAAAGGCGGAAGTCTGAGGGATTGACTATAGGTCCCGGCCGTCTGACGCCAGAGTGCTATTCCTGAATGTGTCTGGGTGTCATCTACAGGGCCCAGGAGTCACTCTCAGTGACCTGTAGGTACCTACCGTCACCTGCAGTTACCTGTAGTTGACGGCAGTCAGGATATCTCCCAAGACATGTAAAGGGCCCTGGCGTCTGTCCCGTCTTTGGGTGAGGACGGGCGGGCTGGACTATTGGGTACACTGCCCCAGATTCCAATCGTTCTGACGCTGGAGAAATAGATTACCCGAAATGCCAACGCTGCCCGATATTCTCACCTATATCGCGGTGTTTATCCATTCGTATACCCTAAGCCCAAGCCCGACTTCAACCAGGTTATATGGCAAGAGGATGTTGATGAGCGTCTGAGATGGGGCACTAGTGAGGCCATCAAGCTCGGGCTTGTTAAGGCTGGAGATACCATCATTGCTGTCCAAGGATGGAGGGGTGGATTGGGTAACACCAACACGTATGTGGACCTTCTTGTTTTCTGCTTTTGTCTCCTCTGCAACTCCCTCTTTTTCTATTCTCTCCTTAAAGTAATATTCAGGAAAGAGGGAAGGAGTCAAAGCAGGTTTGACTTTTTGAGGTGGGCACTGATTCTTGATACTTAGTCTCCGCGTCCTGAATGCCAAAGAATGAAAATTTCACACGTGGACTAAATTACCCAACAACAATGGCCGGGATTACTGGGAGTGGAACGCACTACAGTAATAGCTTAGGTGGTATTTCTGGCGCTTGTGGATCCATATTCCGGCTGTTTTGACAAAGTGTAACTAAAATTTTCATCGGCTCAATGATTGCGTGCTCTGATACGTTGTGAAAGGGTTTTCGTCCGGTTAAGTGATGTTTCTTCTATGGGTGTGAATGCACGGTTAGCTCTTGGGTGTTTACAGTTGCTTTTGCGGGATAGCAATTTTTGTAGTAATGGCCATTTAATCCTTGATACGGGTCCGTCATACATACCCAGTCGATTTAGTGTTCATTATACCGCAACCTATATTTCTATCCGGAGTAGGCGGGAGAGGCGTCTCGGGCTGGCACTATCGGGTGGATGGTTTGAGTATCTACATCACCGGTGCTCGATACCATGTCGTGAACTGTTGTACTCGAGTCTAGTACTAGGGAGGTAGGTTTGGACTACCGGCGCTTTCCTTGACTTCGGGCCCGGCCTAAAACATATCGTTAGAATTAGCACCGCTAGGGTGAAATATATGACCCTAGGAGTGCTTCTGCCGATGTGCAGTGTCGCGCTCGTGCCCTCATAGGTGTATTGAGCGCACGCCACACAACCAAGGTCATCTGCCCCGAGTGATAGCCGGTGACCCTCCCGCCCTCGTTCGCGCACGTCGCGGCGGAGCACTCATGGAATGGACTTTTCTTCGTGAAAACTCATAATACTATTGCCACTTTGTATCTGCGCGATACAGCAGCGCCCCCACCACCAGAATGGCTGAAAGGCACTCGTATTATGCCCTTATAATGTTGTACCGGATAAACTCTCGGCTAAATTCCAAAGATTCCACAACCCCTCCCCCGCTTTCGTCAGAGTGATCTTTTGACCGACCACATATGGGATTAGGGCCACCCCAAGCGCGGCGAAATGCACTACCCGCAAGAAAGAAGTATCATTCCCCTCCCCCGGTATACACAAGATGTCATCAACATCATTGCCATCATTAGAGCAACTATACTTAGGCCTGGACCTCTCCACCCAGCAACTAAAATGCTTAGCAATCACGGGTTCGTTGTCGGTGGCGCACGAGGAGATAGTAACCTTCGACAACGACCTCCCGCACTATGGCACGAAGAAGGGTGTGCACATCGATTCCGCGCTGAATGAGGTCACCGCTCCCGTGGCGATGTGGATTGAGGCATTGGACTTGGTGCTTGGTAGGATGAAGAGGGCTGGGTTCGAATTTGGGAGGGTGAGGGGGGTGAGCGGTGCTGGGCAGCAGCATGGGAGTGTCTTTTGGAGTAAGGAGGCGGAAGGAGTGTTGGGTGGGTTGGACCCTGAGAAGGGGCTCATGGAGCAATTGGGAGCGGAGGGGGAGGGGAGGGGAGGAGTATTTACCTGGGAGAGGTCGCCGAATTGGCAGGATCATAGCACGCAGGATCAGTGCGATGCGTTTGAGAAGTGTGTGGGGGGTGAGGAGATGTTGGCGGGGATTACGGGGTCAAAGGCCCATCACGTATTTGCTCCTATCATTCCCTTCCCCCCCCCCCCTCTAATATCCGGAGAGGGCCGACAAACCAGGTGTGCGGTGTAGCGATTCACGGGTCCACAGATATTGCGCTTTTATCAACGGTTTCCGGGGCTCTATGAAAAGACGAGTAGGATATCGCTTGTTTCGAGTTTCCTTTGTAGTCTGTTTCTTGGGAGGATCGCGCCGATTGATATCAGTGATGTGTGCGGTATGAATCTCTGGGATATGAGGAGTAATTCGTGGTCTCAGGAGCTGCTTGATCTATCTGCACCGGACTTGAGATCGAGGCTTGGGAGTGTGGAGATACAACCGGGGAAGCATTTGGGCCCGATTTCAGGGTACTTTGCTGAGCGGTATGGATTCAGTAAAGGTAAGCTCTCATCCCGGGTGGTATTTTATGACGAACTTGTGGTGACAAGGGAATGGTGCTCGAGTAGAATGCGTGATAACACCGTTTACCGGCGATAACCCATCTACGATCCTTGCACTGCCGCTGCGTCCATTGGATGCAATTATCTCCTTGGGAACCTCTACTACCCTACTGATGGCGACACCAACCTATTTCCCGAGCCCAAGCTACCATCTCTTCAACCACCCGACAGACAAAGGCCTCTACATGTTTATGCTCTGTTACTGCAACGGTGCCCTCGCGCGGGAGAAGATCCGGGACGGGATCGCTTCCACCTCCGCCCCCACTTCCGACCTGTGGGAAGAATTCAACGAAAAAGCCCTCTCAATCCCACCTCTCGGCAAACGCTCGAAAACCGACGACGCAAAACTCGGAATCTACTTCCCCATCCCTGAAATCGTCCCCAACATCCGTGCCGGAACCTGGCGCTACTGCATCTCCCCAACCGGCGACCTCAAGAAAGTTGAAAGCTTTGACCCGGGCACTGACGCTCGCGCGATCATAGAAAGCCAGGCGCTGTCAATGCGTCTCCGTGCGAACCCCCTCCTGTCGACTTCAGTCCCGGCCCAGCCACGGAGGGTCTACCTAGTCGGCGGTGCCAGCAAGAACCCTGCCATAACCGAGGTCCTCGGGCAGGTGCTTGGCGGCAAGGAGGGCGTGTACAGGCTTGAGATCGGCGGGAATGCGTGCGCTTTGGGCGCGGCGTATCACGCAGCGTGGGCTGTTGAGGGGAGGAAAAGGGATGGGGGAGAGGAGGGGGGATTCGGCGCATTTGTGGCGGAGAGGTGGAAGGAAGAGGGACGGA